>SJYX01002273.1:44195-62983 GCA_006410675.1 Oreotragus oreotragus
AAGAAAGCTGAGCACCAAATAATTGATGCTTTGGAACTGTGGTGTTGGAGAAGACTCTTGAGAGTTCCTTGGACTGCAAGGAGATCCAACCAGTCCATTCTGAAGGAGATAAGTCCTGGGTGTTCTTTGGAACGAATTATGCTAAATCTGAAACTCCAGTACTTTGGCCACCTCATGCGAACAGTTGACTCATTGGAAAAGCCTCTGATGCTGGGAGGGATTGGGGGCAGGAGGAGAAGGGGATGACAGAGGATGAGATGCCTGGATGGCATCACCAAGTTGATGGACAGTGAGTTTGAGTGAACTCCGGGAGTTGGTGGTGGACAGGGAGGCCTGGCATGCTGCAGTTCATGGGGTCACAAAGAGTCGGACACGACTGAGTGACTGAACTAAACTAAACTGAACTGATATAAATAAGTAAGGTTTTTTTCTGTCTTTGCAATCTGTTTAGCAGATTGCCCATGATGTGCATTGTATTCTGATTTATTGCTTGTTCAATAATACAATTGTTTTTGCTACCTTTGTGAGAGGTATTCTGGGTTGGAAGGAGATTTTGTTAATTATATTTCCCCAATAATGGTGCACTCCATGAAAACAGTGACCAGGTCTGTTTTGTTTATGACTGTATTCTCAGTGCATGCATAGTGACTGGTACAGAATATAAGTCAAATAACTGTTTTATGAAAGAATGAATGAAGAATCCAGCAGGAGACTCCATTTTTCCATTCTTTTTTTTTTTTTTGCAGGGTCATTATATGGACCAAATAGTCAGACCAACCTATTTGGGAGCTTTAGTTCCTTCAATATTTTTTAGTGTGATCAAGGACACGTTATTTAAAGTTTCTGAGCTGGTGTTTCCTTATCTATAGAACAGGGATAATAATAGCACCTATGTCCAAAAGCTACTGTGGGCATAAATTGATAGAATGCATTTAAAATAAGCAACATGGTGCCTTCACATGGAAGCAATAAATTCATCTGATAATAGTTTATTATAATCATTTACCTCAAATAAATATTTTCTTTGAGACCCAAAGATCACAATGATAAGGACAGCTGTCATTTGGAAAATTTTCTTGTGGCATCTTATCCGGAAAATTTTTGTAATCCTACAACCTGTGTCCTCAAGCTTATTTGGACTTTTTCATTAGGCTGACACTATGGGATTGAAGCTCTTACTACAACCTTTCTTGCTACCTTCCCTCAGTGATCCACAACCCATACCTCATTCAGCCAGGAATTCAAAGTATGAGGTATGTCAGAATGTCTCTTAGCCACAGTAAGGCAAATGACAAACTTTATTTCTTAAGAGGCTGGCCTTTTCCATTTTCTCTCATGAGTGAGTCAGTAGCTTCTGTCTGTGGATAACTCTCTATCTTCCTGTCCCAACAACGATATGGGAGGCCTATTCTCCTTATGCTTTAGAGTGGATGAAACCTATAGGATTATTTATGGATTTGCAGTCTTTTAGAACTTCCTTTAACAGACCTAAGTTAAATCATGCTTTGATGTCACCCTCCCTCCCCACATCTCACATCCCCTCACCCGATTCTGAACATCCTTAAGTATCAGTTCAGTTCAGTCACTCAGTTGTGTCCGACTCTTTCTGATCCCATGATCGCAGCATGCCAGGGCTTCCCTGTCCATCACCAGCTCCCGGAGTTTACTCAAATTCATGTCCATCGAGTCAGTGATGCCATCCAGCCATCTCATCCTCTGTCGTCCCCTTCTCCTCCTGCCCCCAATCCCTCCCAGATTCAGAATCTTTTCCAATGAGTCAACTCTTCACATGAGGTGGCCAAATTACTGGAGTTTCAACTTTAGCATCATTCCTTCCAAAGAAATCCCAGGGTTGATCTCCTTCAGAATGGACTGGTTGGATCTGCTTGCAGTCCATGGGACTCTCAAGAGTCTTCTCCAACACCACAGTTCAAAAGCATCAATTCTTTGGCGCTCAGCTTCCTTCACAGTCCAACTCTCACATCCATATATGACCACTGGAAAAACCATAGCCGTGATCAGAACAAAAACCATCAACAGCCATGCTTTTAAATACTTTAGAAAATAAAGCTAAAGAATAGGGCATGTGTGTGTGTGTGTGTGTGTGTGTGTGTGTGTGTGTGTGTGTGTGCATGTGTGCATGCAGAATGAAAAAGAGAGAAAAACTGAGCTGAGATTAAAAAAGTGGCTTTCTCTTCTGGGACTACCATTCTGAGAATTTAGGCTAATCATTTAATTTCTTAGTTCACCTATTTATCATTATTAGAATTATAACTGACAATATATTTCTGCAAACTAGTTGGCCGCACCTACCACAGCACTAGGAACAAATAAATCACCCATTAATTAACCTGTAGATTAATGGATGGATCTATAAGGAAGTCATACATGGAAATGATGAGGGCATTTTAAACCCCTAGGTTAAAAGCTTCCATTGCATTTAGTGAAATATACCGTCCTTCATCACAGTACTGTCTTCAGGATTCAACATTCTCAGCACTTTATTAATGGAACCTCTAAGAATGGGAGTCATGTTCTTTTCAACATTTTAGTATGTCAGTTTAGTATGGAAGCACTCTACTCAAGTCTGCTTAGGAAACCTGTGCAAAGAAAATGGGATGCTGACAAGCTTTTATGATCAGCTATAGGAACATATCTCACAGTGAGATAAAGTAATAACAGTGATTTCCTTGTGTGACTCATAAGCTGATTCTGGTGACAATTGCCAGAAAGAATTCTATACATTGCTAGAATAACTGCATAGCTTCTGTAACCTTATTTACTGAACCCCGGATCACAGTATGGTTGATCACGAACTTTTCCTGATTTATAAATAGTGGTGAAAAGTCATGCAAAATTATTCAGATTAATATTGCATTCTGCTGCTGCTGCTGCTAAGTCGCTTCAGTCGTGATCCCACAGATGGCAGCCCACTGGGCTCCACCCTCCCTGGGATTCTCCAGGCAAGAACACTGGAGTGGGTTGCCATTTCCTTCTCCAATGCATGAAAGTGAAAAGTGAAAGTGAAGTCGCTCAGTCGAGTACGACTCTTAGCGACCCCATGGACTGCAGCCTACCAGGCTCCTCTGTCCATGGGAGTTTCCAGGCAAGAGTACTGGAGTGGGATGCCATTGCCTTCTCCAATATTGCATTCTACCTTTCATAAATTACCTTTATTGAAAACAATAAAATTAGAGGACATCCGGATTGTGTGTTCTGGACAACTTGGAACCAACACAGCCACGTTTATTACTTTGAAGAGGACAAAATTCACCAAAATCTAACAATGTTTGTATGCTTATTTAAACACTAATCTTGCTGTTTTCTAGTCATGCCTTATATTAGCATGTATAAGAAGCCCTAAAAGGAGAGTAATAACAAAATGACTGAATCTGTTATTTTCCTTTCCCAGAAGTAAACTGATTGCCATAGAAGGTAATAATTCATTGTGTCTCTGTGTTAGGCCTGGTGTGCTGTGATTCATGGGGTCACAAAGAGTCGGACACGACAGAGTGACTGAAATGAACTGAACTGAACTGTGTTAGGAAAAGGTAGTTATTAATGGACCACAGTACAGTTGTTACTCAACCACACCTCTATACATCAGACAAAATGGCTTGGTGTACAACTATCATTTGGCATACTAGTGATCTTTGTCACTGAGCTTTCACAAAGGATCAATCCAATATTTTTTTCAGGAAATACAGATATCCTGATTTCCCCTTGTCATTTACATAGTTATAGGAGACCACTATCCCTATGACAATACTTCTTTTTTAACTACCACTACCTTTAAAGAAAATAAAAACATTAATAACCCTTTTAACTTCTTTATTTTAGAAGTCCTGATTTAGCTTTTCTCTTTTTATCAGCATGTTAGATACTTTTTTCTCTAATATCTCCATATGCCATTGCTGTTGCTGCTGCTGCTGCTGCTAAGTGGCTTCAGTCGTGTCCGACTCTGTGCGACCCCATAGACGGCAGCCCACCAGGCTCCCCTGTCCCTGGGATTCTCCAGGCAAGAACACTGGAGTGGGTTGCCATTTCCTTCTCCAATGCATGAAAGTGAAAAGTGAAAGTGAAGTCGCTCAGTCGTGTCCGACTCTTAGCGACCCCATGGACTGCAGCCCACCAGGCTCCTCTGTCCATTGGAGTTTCCAGGCAAGAGTACTGGAGTGGGATGCCATTGCCTTCTCCGGGTATTTTTGTTAGAGTAGCTCAAATGGATTAAGACTAGATGGTATAGTTAAGAGGCAGGATTTTGACTCTCAGTTTTCAATCATCTGGGGACATTGTCAAAATGCAGATTCTGAGCCAGTAGGTCTGGAGTGGGGACTGAGAAATTGCCTTTCTAACAAGCTCCAAGATGATACTGATGCTGCTGATCGAGGCACCATACTTTAAGAACCACTGTAATATAGTCCGGAGAAGGCAATGGCACCCCACTCCAGTACTCTTGCCTGGCAAATCCCATGTGTCGACAGAGGAGCCTGGTGGGCTGTCGTCTATAGGGTCACGAAGAGTTGGACACGACTGAGTGACTTCACTTTCACGTTTCACTTTCATGCACTGGAGAAAGAAATGGCAACCCACTTCAGCGTTCTTGCCTGGAGAATCCCAGGGGCGGCGGAGCCTGGTGGGCTGCCACCTATGGGGTCGCACAGAGTCTGACACGACTGAAGCGACTTAGCAGCAGCAGCAGTGATAGAGTCTTTCCCGAATTTGCCTGAATGTAAGGCTCCTCAGAAGTAACTGTTGTATACACAAAGACCAAATCTTTCCCTGGGAACACTGATTCAGAGTTCTCCTTTGGGATCTCTAGTCTGCCGTTTTAAGAACTTCATACTACGGTTCGACACTACATCCTGACCTGACCCACTGGTACTCCTCTACTGTCCCTTCGTTCATTTTCCTCCTTCCCTTCAGAGGCTTCCCAGGTGGCTCAGTGGTAAAGAATCTGCCTGCAATGCAGGAGGCGTGGTCCCCAGGTTCGGAAGATTCCCTAGAGGAGAAAATGGCAACCCACTCCAGTATTCTTACCTGGAGAATCCCAAGGACAGAGGAGCCTGGTGGGCTGCAGTCCATGGGGTCCCAAAGAGCGTGACTGAGTACAGCATGCACGAGCGCGCGCGCGCGCGCACACACACACACACACACACACACACACACACACATATAGTTTCCTTCTATCTCTCTTTTTCTCCCTTCCTTCCAACAAGTATTTATTGAGCATGCACTTGGGATATATATCTGAATACAGACAGACTACCCTTACAGACAATAGACAAATAAATAGGTAAATAAGCAGAAGAATTATAGTCTGTGATATAGCTAAGAAGGAAATAAATAGGGTGATGAGATACAGAGGGATGGGAAACCATTTCAGTCAAGATTGTCAGGGGTGTTCTCTAAGGAAGACAGTTAGGCTATAAACCCTCCAGCCTAAGCCTCACTACTTGTGTTTTGGGGACACACTGCCTTGGTTCATGCTGTGGGTTTTTTTTTTTCCACCATGAGTGTTTCAGAAGAGTTCTAACATTAGTGTAACATTAAAGAGAAAAAAAAAATAAAAGAACAGAATTCCCTTCCTGTCTCGTATTAGTTTGCTAAGGTGCTGTAACAAAGTACACATATTGAGTGGTTGTAACTCACAGCCCTAGAGGCTAGAAGTCTGAGATCAAACTGTCACCAGGACCAAAAGCCCTCTGAATGTGCAGGGAAATATTTGTTCTCGGCTCCCCACAACCCCAGCTTCTGGTAGTTCCTTGGTTTAAGGCTGCATAATTCTGCTCTTCTATGGTGTTCTCTCCGTGTGTGAATCCCTGTGCCCAAATTTCCCCTTTTCATGAGGATACCAGTCATATTGGATTAGGGACCCAACCTACTGACCTCACCTTAACTAATTATGTAAGTTAACAATCCCATTTCCAAATAAGGTCACATTCTAAGCTACCAGGGGTTAAGACTTCACATATGAATGTCTAGGGGACACATTTCAGCTGTGGACAAAGAATGTCACTGACCGCCTTGTCATAAAGCCATCAGCCACTGCAGCCACCCCCCTTTTTTTTTTTCCACCATGAGTGTTTCAGAAGAGTTCTAACATTAGTGTAACATTAAAGAGAAAAAAAAAATAAAAGAACAGAATTCCCTTCCTGTCTCGTATTAGTTTGCTAAGGTGCTGTAACAAAGTACACATATTGAGTGGTTGTAACTCACAGCCCTAGAGGCTAGAAGTCTGAGATCAAACTGTCACCAGGACCAAAAGCCCTCTGAATGTGCAGGGAAATATTTGTTCTCGGCTCCCCACAACCCCAGCTTCTGGTAGTTCCTTGGTTTAAGGCTGCATAATTCTGCTCTTCTATGGTGTTCTCTCCGTGTGTGAATCCCTGTGCCCAAATTTCCCCTTTTCATGAGGATACCAGTCATATTGGATTAGGGACCCAACCTACTGACCTCACCTTAACTAATTATGTAAGTTAACAATCCCATTTCCAAATAAGGTCACATTCTAAGCTACCAGGGGTTAAGACTTCACATATGAATGTCTAGGGGACACATTTCAGCTGTGGACAAAGAATGTCACTGACCGCCTTGTCATAAAGCCATCAGCCACTGCAGCCACCCCCCACCCCACCCCCCCACGGTTCACACTGAGAGAATTCAGGATGAAGAAAAGGAAACACTGGCCCTAGGTTGTTAAGGTGCATATCAAAAGGATGATTTCAAAGAGTCCAGATTCTTGCATCTTCCCATGCATAGAAAAGTACTAAATTTATTAATGAGATATGTTTTTTAAGTAACAGTAATCATTTGAAAAATATATTTGTATATTTATTTATTTGGCCTTAACAGGTCTTAGTTGCAGCACATGGGATCTTCAGTTGTGGCATGTGAACCCTTATGTTGCAGCTGGTGGGATCTAGCTCCCTGACCAGGGATCAAACCTGTGCCCCCTGCACTGGGGATGCAGAGTCTTAGCCACTGGACCACCAGGGAAGTTGCACGTAACAGTGGTCTTTGGATGTTCTAACCACGAGGGTTTGTTGGTTTTTTTTTTTTTTTTGCAAAAATTCCTATATATTCTCCCTTATACCCGCCTACATATCCTCTTCAGAAGAGCCCCTCAGAGCTATCTGAGAGAGTGTCTCCCAGCCTCACTGTATCTGTTGAATAAACCCTAATTCTCAACTTTTAGGTTGTGAAAATTTTTCAGTCGACATAACCCGTAACAGATTTCTACTACATAGATTTTCTCACAATGCTGATCCCTAAGTTACAGAACCTAATGTAGTTGTGCTATTTGCCCTTTGCCAAAGCCAACACTGCTGAGGGGTCAAGTGATCAATTTAGGCAAGTTTCACTGTGCCAAAACAGAACCTAACTTTAGCTTTGATATTCAGTAGATGTAGCTGTCCTACAGTCACAGCTCCAATGTGAATAAGTTTTTCTCCTAAGCTAACGAGGTCACCTGCTGCTGCTGCTGCTAAGTCACTTCAGTCGTGTCCGACTCTGTGTGACCCCATAGACAGCAGCCCACCAGGCTCCCCCATCCCTGGGATTCTCCAGGCAAGAACGCTGGAGTGGGTTGCCATGCCTTCCTCCAGGATATCTTTCTGACCCAGGGATAGAATCTATGTCTCCGGAGTCTCTTGAATTGGCAGGAAACTCTTTACTACTTAGTAAGCCACATTGGAAGTACCTTATAATGCAAAATAGGTAAGAGTGATACAGAGTCAAATTTTTAAAGTCCAATCAATCACAAAGCGCAGGATATGTAAATATTAACAATATTGAATCAGCCAACAGGGCATTTTGCTTAATAGTCTGCAAAATTCCTAAGGAGAGAGATTTTGCTATCTGACTCAGCTTCGATCCCCAACAGTGCCTAGCCCAGGGCATTGCACAGAGCAGGTTTATGATACATTAAATTCAATGAAGTTTTTTTTATTTTTAAGTGGCTTATCTCCCTTAACAGAGATTGGAAGCATTCGAAGTTAAATTTAAGGAGTTAAAGTAAAACTCTACTTGCTGGAAACTGTTATAAATACGATCAGAGACAGAAGTAGACTCAATTATCTCCATCCTAAAGAAAAAGAAACAGAGAGATTAAATAGCTCACACAACTAGGGAAGTAACCGTGAGAATTCACAATATGTTTATAATCATTATAGTCCACATACTCAACCATTGTCCTGTATGTCAATTAATACCACTGGTGAATAGCCAGAGATCCAGAGCATCCTTTTTACTAAGGAATTCTTCAACTGAGAGGTTTGCTATTAGCTTATTAGTGTATTCTTCCTGTTGAAGTCAAGAAATACACTATAATGATTACGCAATCTATCTTTGGCATTACTCTATACTTAAGTTCAAATTCTGGCTTTGGCATAGTGTAGCTGTGTAACTCTGTGCTACTCAGCTTTTCCAAACTCAGTTTCATCATCTATAAAATAAGGCTAATTATGCGAAGAGTTGACTCATTGGAAAAGACTCTGATGCTGGGAGGGATTGGGGGCAGGAGGAGAAGGGGACGACAGAGGATGAGATGGCTAGATGGCATCACTGACTCGATGGACGTGAGTCTGAGTGAACTCCGGGAGATGGTGATAGACAGGGAGGCCTGGTGTGCTGTGATTCATGGGGCTGTAAAGAGTTGGACACATCTGAGCGACCGAACTGAACTGATGCTTTAATTTCTCTTGGGTAAATTTCTAGAGTGGAATAGGAGATGTATTTTTAATTTTTACAAAATTCCCTAAGTGTACCAAGGGAAAGGAGGTGGGTGGGATGAATTAGGAGGCTGGGACCAACGTGTATACACTACTGTATGTAAAGTAGATAACTATAGCAACCTGCTGCATAGCACAGGAAGCTCTACTCAGTGCTCTCTCATGATCTAACTGGGAAGGAAATTTTGCAAAGAGAAGATATATGTATACATATAACTGATGCACTTCGCTGCACAGTAGAAACTAACACAACATTGTAAAGCAACTATACTCCAATAACAATTTTTAAAGTAATCAAAAAAAAAAAAGTTCCAGTCCTTCACATTGCTATTATTACTTGGGATAGTCAGTTTATTTATTTACAGAATTGCTGTGTGTGGTTAAACAAATAAAATTTGCCATCTTGACTATTTTTAGGATACAGTTCATTGGTGTTAAGTATATTTACATTGTTTGAAACATGTTCAGAACATTTTAATCTTACAAAACTGAAAATCTATATCCATTAAACAAGTACCCCTTGTCCCTTCTCCCTAACCCCTGGCAGCTACTATTTTACTTTCTGTCTCTATGAATTTTACTACTTTAGATACCCCATACAAGTGAAATCATACATCATTTGTCGTTTTGTGATGAGTAATTTCATATAGAAAGTTTTACTTCTTCCTTTCCAATTTAGATTCCTTTTATTTCTTCTTTTTCTTCTTTAATTGTACTGGCAAGTACTGACAGCGCTGTGTTGAAGAGAAGTGGTTAAAGTCGGCATCCTTGTCTTATTCTTGATCTCAGAGGAAGAGTTTTCAGTTTTTCACCATTGAGTGTGATATTAGCTGCAGGCTTTTCATATATTGGCTTTATTATGAAGGTAGTTTCCTTCAGCTCCTATTTGGCTGTTTTTACCATGAAGGAATGTTAGAACTTGTCAAATATTTTTTTTCTGCAAAAGTTGAGTGATCATGTGTTTCCTGTCCTTCATTTTGTGAATTTGGTCTATTATGTTGATTTTCATATGTCGAACAATTCTTGCATCTCAGGAATAAATCTGGCTCAGTCATGGTGTATAATCCTTTTACATGTGCTTTTCAATTTAGTTTCCTAGTTTTTTTGTTGAGGGTTTTTGCATTAATATTCATCAGGGAAATTAGCCTGTAGTTTTCTGGTAGCGTTTTTATCTGGTTTTGGTATCAAGGTAATGCTACCCTCAGAGAATGAATTTGGATGTGTTCCCCTCTGCTCAATTTTTTCACAAGAGTTTGAGAAGAACTATAGTGAATTACATCTTTAAATGTTTGGTAAACTTCAGTAATATCTGGTCTTGAGTTTTTCTTTGTTGGGAGATATAGATCCATCTGTCTCTCTCTGTATATATCTCCCTGTCATTAGAAACGATTAAGACTATACTCTATTTGGAAATGAGACTCTACCAAACAATGACTGAAGGACAATCATCCATCCTATGCCTTCTCTTTTGTTGGGTCACTCAGAAACACATCAGCTAGTGGCTTTTGCTTGTCACTCCCAATTATGTTTTATTTGTGCATTTAGTTGCACCTATTTTCTCTTCCAAAGACCCCCTTTTCACATACTGTTCTGCCAAGTCTCTGAGGCCTGGCCAGAAAGCTCCTGTTCTGTGCCAGGTTGCCTTTTGACTGACATCGCCCATTTGGTATATCTCAGTTTCCCCTGATCACAACATCTCATTTATTGCTAGAGAAAACACTGTTGATGGATTTTCCCTTTTCACCTGTCTCATAGCAGAGTCCTGACTCACTTGCCCAAATAACTGCACACAATTCAGAGATCTTTTGAGAACCAGATTGCTAGTTATTTGAGACTCATAAACCTAGTGAACACCTGTAATACAGGTTTTTGAAACATGGTTTATTTTTTGTTAGTTTACAATTGTTAGTCTTCCTGATGCTCTAGCCCTGATGTCTGAGAGTTCAGAGATCTGTTGGGAGGTTTTTGTTTACTGATTCAATCTCCTTATGAATTATTGGTGTGTTCAGATTTTCTTTTTCTTTCTAATGTAGTTCCGACAGGTTTCTAGGAATTTTTCTATTTCTTCTAGGTTATCCAATTTGTGGCATACAATTGTTCTAGTATTCTCTTATAATCCTTTTTATTTATGTGGCATTGGTTGAAATGCCCCCTTTTTCATTTCTGATTTTAATTATTTTTTTCTTAATCTAACTAAGGGTTTCTCAATTTTGTTGGCTTTTAAATAAAGTAGCCATTAGTTTCATTGAGTTAAAAATCTTTTTCTATTCTCAATTTCATTAATTTCTGCTCTAATCTTTATTATATCTTTAAAATAGTAATTTTTATGTTATGTTTTTATGATAATTAAAAAAATTTAAATATCTTTTAAAAAGGAGGTCAGTTTCTGTGGGAGAAGGAACAAGAATGAGAAGGGTCCTGAGGAAATTTTTCGAGACTGATGGATTTTTATTGTGGTGATGGCTTCACAGATATAAACATATGTCAAAACTCATTGAATTGTACATTTTGCATATGTACAGTTTATTGTGTGTAATTATACCTTAATAAAGCTATCAAATTGCAGATTTCTAAAAACAAGTAAAATTTTAAAATTTGCAGGCATACGTTATTTCAAGTGATTTTTTTCTAAGTTTAGTCTATTCAAAATTCCTTCACTGCAGAGTCAATATTTGTATATGTGTCTCCTGTACTTTGCCTGTTCCTGGATCTCCAGTTTTGATCTTGATCTGCTAGTCAGCTCTGATCCAATCACTCTTAGTCTTCTTGAATAGAAGCAGCACTATAAAGAAGTCCAACAGAAATATCCTCTCAACCATTTTCCAATTAGACTCTTTCATCACTACGTTTTCAGATTGATACTCATCTCATCAAAGGAGGTTGTGCCTATGAAATAATCTTGTTCTCTTAATTTTTAAAAGCAGATAGCATTTATGACGTGATTGCAGACACCTTATACATTAACTTTGGAGTTTTACTTTTCAAGAGCTTTATTTATCAGTATGAAAACCAGTGTTACCCCCTAGTGGTTTTAAGATGCTAATTGTGTCACTGACGTTGTACAGATTCAGTAACAGATGTGATTCCTTTGACACTAGTACTTTGAAAAATCTACAACCCCTCTTTGTTAACACAACTGAACCTAAAATACTAATATGTGCTCTGTAATAGATGAAAGATGTTTTAAGATAGGCAGGCCTAGGGGCAATCTGACATTTTTCTCTTTGATTCTTCATTATTACCAATGTAATCATTCCAGGTTCAATGCAAGATTCTTCCCTTTTTCGTCTTCAAAACTAAAAAATTCTCACTTTTTCATCTAATTGATTCCATTATATACTGCATCACTTTGTACACCTACAGCAATTTCAAATCCACCTAGTGGTTTTATCTGCAATTTAAATCTGCTGGCTCCCATCACCTCTCTTGAAAGCTATGGCTTCAACATAATTTATTCAGCATTTTATTCAAAAGGTATTTATTGAACATCAAACTATGTGCCAGGTCTCTATACCAGAGATATGGCTGTGAATAAGGAAAAACAATCAGTCTCATGGAATTTGTAGCCTAACTGAAAGACAGATATTGAACAAGCAGTTGTAAGGTTGATGAGTATAACAATAAAGGAAGGGCAAGCCCAAGATGTTTGCTATGGGAGCATTTCTTTTTCCTTTGTGCTTTGAGGGGCAAACTAGCTTAAAAAATGATATGTATTTCTTCCAACTCCCTGCTCCTGGCAACCCACAGGAAAGATTTCACATAGGGAATATCCTGTCACGAAGTAGAAACAAGTGCTTATGACTTTTTTTTTCCTTTTTAGGAAAGTCAAAACATCTTTCTTAACGGTAGTCATTCTTCTAGTTTAGCTGCCGGCTGAGCAAGACTAGGTATTTATAACAAGTCTTCAAGTTTTCTCTTGGTGGCTACAGCTGTTCCCCACACTTTATAAGCTATCACTGCCTGGGAGATACTTAGAAGAAACACCCTCTGAAAAAGATTGTTTTCCTATGCTTTTAAACAATAGTTCAGAGAGTTGTTAGACCATATCTACAAATTGGTTTCATGAGAGCCTTAAGGAGAGTTTTTTGTTTTCTTTAGTCTTAGATTTCTTGACATACCTGGGGGCTCTCAGAGAAAAGACTTTATTGACTTTAAGGCCATGTTTACAAGTCAATAGCTCAGAAACATTTTTGCTATGAAAGCTGTTTGGTGGCTCTATAAGCACAGTTAAGCTTGTCAGATGGTAAGTAAATGAACAACTACAACTTAGGCATCTTCTGAAAGATCATTAGGTCCAAACTCAACCCCAATGTCAACAGCAGCTGAAACGACAGAAAAAGAGACTCACACCTGGTGAAAAATACAAAAGAGATAAGATGCTTTTCAAAAGGCTAACCTAGGATTATCTTTCAACCAGGGCTAAGCCAAATAGAAGATAAAAGACGTGTTTACTTGCAGAATCCTATCATATTTGTGCAGACCCAGAGTCCAGGCCTGCTTAAGTGAGTTGTTTTCTCTCTGTGTTTGTCACCCCAGTTCACAGAGGAGGGGAGGAGAGTTTGGGAACCTGCCACTCAAATCTTCCCCCAACCCTCTGCTTCTTAACATCCCTGGTGTGCATGGGTGGATCTGTGAGGCCAGTTTGGCATTTTGATTGAATCTATAATCTTCTGGCTGACAAGGACAAAAGGTTTTGCTGGCAATAGACTTAGAGTAATAGGCAGCACATCTGTGTGAATGTTAGCACCTTATGCTGGAAAGAGCCCCAAGGCTTGGTAAAATCACATGACCTCTCTGGGTCTCATTTTCCCCTCCCTTGTTTTAAAATGGACTAGATTAGAAGACTGCACATCTGAATCACCCGGGATACTTATTAAAAGTAGGTATTTCTGGGGACTTCCCTAGGGACCCAATGACAAAGACTCCACAATCCCAGTGTAGAGGGCTCGGGTTCAATCCCTGGTCAGAGAACTAGATCCCACATAGTGAAGCTGAGAGTTTACCTGCAGCAGCGAACACCCAGTGCAGCCAAACGAATCAAATATTAAACGAGAAAAAATGGTATTTCTGGCCCATCATTGCAGATTCGAATAAGTGGTGGCATGAGGATAGGAGCTGGGTTAGAAGTAAGAGTGTGTGTTGATATCTGTTTTCTAGGAGCTCTGCTGGTGGCTCTGCTGGGCAGCCCGTCACATTCTGTTGTAAATTTTTCTGAGATGATTTCAGAAAACCACAAAGTTAATATTCCACGAGAAATACACTAGTATTGTTACTATATAAAGTATTAAACTATGTGCTGAAAAATACAGCAGTTGGTGCTCTTTCCTCCCATCTCTCAAAGACTAATAATCTGAGTTAACCCCAAAGTTATAAGCACTAGTAACGATAACAATAATATTAAAACTTAACTACATGCCAAGCACTGTCCTAAACACATTATAGGTCTTCATACAATTATCTCAACACCCCTGTGAGATAGAGTATTACTATTGGTCCATTTGACATATGAGGAAACCAAGGCATGAAGAACTCAAGTAACTTACACATGGTAACACAGATAGCAAAATAAACCTGTTGGATTCAGGCTGGGCCAGAGGAACATTCTGTCTGGAGATATTCAAGTAGTTTCCCTCTGACATTTGCAGGCAGTATAGTTTTCTGGAAAAAGCAAGGCTTTGGTTTCAAACACTAATTCAATTCTGGTACAATTACTCACTGCTTGTGTGGTCTTGAGTGATCTCACTAAAACAGCATAGTTGTTGTTCAGTTGCTAAGTCGCGTCCAACTCTTTGCAATGCAGGGACTGTAGCCTGCCAGACTCCTCTGTCCATAGGATTTCCCAAGCAAGAATACTGGAGTGGGTTGCCATTTCCTTCTCCAGGGGATCTTCTGACCCACGTCTCTGTGCCTCCGGCATTGGCAGTTGGATTCTTTACCACTGCACCATGTAGACTGGGTGCTAAAGAACAGACGCTTATTTCTCACATATCTGAAGACTGGGAAATCCGAGATCAAGATGCCAGCCACTTCAGTTCCCAGTGAGAGGCCTCTTCTTGGTTTGCAGAAGGCTATCTTCTTGTATGATCAGGTGACTGAGAGAGAGGGCTCTGATCTTTCCCTCTTCTTATATGGGCACTAATTCCATCATGGGGGATCCACCCTCATGACTTCACCCAAACCTAATTATCTCCCCAAGTTCCCCCTTCAAACACTATCACATTGGAGGTTAGAACTTAATATAGGAACTTCAAGAACACACACCATTCAGTCCATAGTATTGAGTTTCAATTTTTTAAAATTTGCATATTACATATCATAGCTATTTGTAAGGTTTGAAAATGACACAAAGCAAGATTTTTATAAGGCCATGCATAGCTCAGTCCCATAATAAAAGAAAAGTAAAACTTTCAAAACTTTTATTGATTACATATTAGTCTTGCAGTTGTATCTCTTTGTGACCCCATGGACTGTAACTTGCCAGGCTCCTCTGTCCATGGGATTTACCAGGCAAGAATACTGGGTTGGGTAGCAATTCCCTTCTTCAGAGGATCTTCTTGACCCAGGGATCATTGCAGGCAGATTCTTTCCTGTCTGAGGCACCAGGGAAACCCAAGCAACTAACGCATGGTGATAGCCTCATGGTATACATGTTTATTTTCAAACTCACCAAAATGTATGCATTAAATATGTTCAGCTTTTTACTGTGTCAGTCATACTGCCCCCCACCTCCTCAAATCATGAACTTACAGTGGAGAAAATTGACTTAAAAAGAATCAAGTGGCCATAGTCTCTGCTTTGCCCTGTCCCACCCTCTACTTTTTATTTTTTTCTAAAATTAATTTTCATTGGAGTATAGTTGCTTTACAATGTTCTGTTCGTTTCTGCTGTACAACAAAGTGAATCAGCTCTATATGCACTTATATCTCCCCTTTTTGGGATTTCCTTCCCACTTAGGCAACCGCAGAGCAATGAGTAGAGTTCCTGCACTATACAGTAGGTTCTCATTAGCTATCTACTTTACACATGGTATCAATAGTGTGAAAGTGAAAGTCACACAGTCGTGTCTGACTCTTTGCAGCTGTAACCCGCCAAGCTCCTCTGTCCATGGGATTTACCAGGCCAGAATACTGAAGGGTAGCCCCTTCTCCAGGGAATCTTCCCAACCCAGGGATGGAACCCAGGTATCCTGCATTGTAGGCGGATTCTTTACCAGCTGAGCCCATACAGGGAAGCCCATCAATAGTGCATATATATGTCAATTTCCCAGTTCCTCCCACCCTGCCCCCAACTCTTGACCTCTGTTACCCAAGGCCAACTTCAAGGGGAGAAATACAGCTGTGAAATCTTTAGCCTAAGGGCAACGTTCTTTTCTAGCTCTAGAATTCTTTAGTGTATGAGCCATCATCCAACTCCTCCTTCTCTGTTTCTGATTCATCAGTGGAGTGTGGAAATGTTTAATACTTTCTCCTTTGGAATAATTCTTCTGTGACCTTTTCACCTCCAGTCTAGCCTACAGGCTGAACAACTAGGTTAAAGATAGAAAAGCTTCAGTTTTTAGAGGAAACGATAAACTGGGATTGAGTTTCTTTTTTAGGAAAAAATTTCTAGATTAAAAAAATAGCAGTATCATTTTAACATTTTTAAAAATATGTTGGTTATCAAATTCATGGAGAAAATGTAAAGTAGCACAGAAATGTTCTGAAGAAATTGCATTGTAATCACAAAACCACACAACTGGTATTCGAAACAAAAGCACTGACAGAAAATCCTCTTTTCCAACCACCGGAAAAATGAATCTAACCGCTGAAGCTCGATTCGGCAGGATCTGAAGACTCGGCTACTTAAGGTAACCACTGGAGAGGCTGGCGGTCAAGTCTAAGGAGGTGCCACAGAGAAACCACAACTACAGTGTTCATCCAGCCAACCCAAGACCATTAATCAGCCACAAAGACAGAAAGATGAACAAGGAGACTCGAGAATTTGAAGAAATTAACCCCAGGAATCTTGGCCCTGCCATGCAGTGACCCCTCAGGTTAATATTGGACAGACCGTATTATCTGAAGGGAGATAAGCAAAGTATGCAGGGCTCTGGCACATCTGCACTGAGCCACTTCAGGGAATAGCTCTTGAAGAAGGGTCTATGAGTAACACCCTGGTGACATCTAACATTTTGTGATAATTAAACAAGCATTGCTATTCACAATCATTGTGGCAAAATACCAAGAACTAATCAAAAATTTATTCATGTGTTTTTGTGTCTTAACCTTGTTTCTGACCTCATCTTATCTTTCCAACCTATAATTTTAATTTGGTTCAGCTTTCCTCTGCCATTTAGTTTGAATTTTATTAAATTATTATGTAAGTAACCTCAAATCCCATGGAGAGTCAGCAGATCATTAAATAGTTAAATACTTATTAAGACAATGACCGCAAGAAATTTCTCTCTCCCTCCTTTCTCTCTAGCTCTCTCTCCTCTCTTTTCTTTATACAAAGATTCGTTGAGAATGCAGTGATCTCAGGCCTAAAATATTCAGCTCTGCCTTTTGTTCAGGACTCCTGGAAAGCTGGGGTGGTCCACTGATCTACAATTAAGATGTCATCCCCGCTGCCTCCTCTTTTGCCCCATGCTTTGCCTGTACAAATGGAGGCTTTGGGATTTTGCAATGTGCTAGCACTCTAAAACCCTATTAATATTGTTGCCTTTTTGGTTGACAGATTTGTAGTTACTGTAACTAATCTGAGCTAAAAAATAGAGGTTTTTGCAAGTTCAAACAAAACCTATTATTATTTTGAAAACAAAAAACAAGCCACCAACTCAGCCTCCATACTTAATTTCAAAGGACAACCATCAGAACAATATCCTTTACCTTAATGTGGGAAATTAAAAAAAAAAAATATATATATGTATATATATAACGGATTTTGCAAACTGCAAAACAGGCGACAGTTCCTCTACTTAAAATTTGAGATTAATAAACTGGAGAAATCTCGCTAAAGTAATGAATGAGACCAGTTTCCCAAGCACTTCCTGTTGTAGTTGAGGGAAGAAAATGCTCCTTCCCCAGCCCTCCCCCAAACCTGAAAGACAGTCGGTGCTACTAGGACCTCATGCTGGTTGAGCATAGGCCTAGCTGGAATTCCCAAAAAAGAGGCACAGCCAGGGTGGAACAGAAACACAGGTCTCCAAATTCACAGCTGCTATCAGTTTCCCAAACTGTTTTTAGAATTTCCAGGGTTGGGAGTGGGATAGATTATGCTCTGCATAGTTTGGTTTGCATATCTGGGAAGGGAGCCAGATAGAGTTCTCACATGATTCTGGAGATGATGTGTGCTCTCCAGAGACATGTGAAGTTACAGACTCATAGAAGTGGGCCTTCGGAGATCATCCAGTGAATCTGTCCATTTGTTTTCCAGAACATGCAATGGAGGCGCAAAATGTAATGTAATAGTATCCTAGGTCATCACATAGATGTTCTCTTGACACAGCAGGGACTCAAACCCAGTGTTTTCTTCCAACTCATCCATGTCTAATAAACCAAGCAGATAGTAATCAAAATTGTCAGATATAATTTGAAGATATATAAAACACGGACTTTGGTTTACTATACATATAATAATAATTTTAATGTAGTAAAATATATATAACATAAAATATTTAAGTGTACAGTTCAGTGGTATTAAGTACATTCACATTCATATGCACATATATATTTTACAACACCCGCTATCTGCATGGAAATGGAAAAGTTCAGCCAAAAATATTTTTGTCTTCTCAATCAATTATTGAATGGGAACCTACTATATTAGGCTGTGTCTAACACGGCCTACTATGTCTACCATGTTAGAATCTGACAGACTCTAGGACCTCAGGAGTTTATAACTTGTTCAGGAAACAAGATTCATAAATAGGAGGCTGTAACTAAATATAAAATGCAGTATGATGCCTTTTTCTTTTTGGTCACACAGCTTGTGGGATCTCAGGTCCCTGACCAGGAACTGAACCTGGGCCATGACAGTTCAGTTCAGTTCAGTCATTCAGTTGTGTCTGACTCTTTG
>SJYX01002273.1:64423-84937 GCA_006410675.1 Oreotragus oreotragus
CTCTTCTTAATATCTTCTGCTTCTGTTAGGTCCATACCATTTCTGTCCTTTATTGAGCCCATCTTTGCATGAAATGTTCCCTTGGTATCTCTAATTTTCTTGAAGAGATCTCTAGTCTTTCCCATTCTGGTGTTTTCCTCTATTCCTTTGCATTGATCACTGAGGAAGGCTTTCTTATCTCTTCTTGCTATTCTTTGGAACTGCATTCAAATTGGTATATCTTTCCTTTTCTCCTTTGCTTTTCACTTCCCTTCTTTTCACAGTTATTTGTAAGGCCTCCGCAGGCAGCCATTTTGCTTTTTTGCATTTCTTTTTCTTAGGGATGGTCTTGATCCCTGTCTCCTATACAATGTCATGAACCTCCGTCCATAGTTCTTCAGGCAGTCTATTAGATCTAGTCCCTTAAATCTATTTCTCACTTCCACTGTATAATCATAAGGGATTTGATTTAGGTCATACCTGAATGGTCTAGTGGTTTTCTCCACTTTTTTCAATTTCAGTCTGAATTTGTCAATAAGGAATTCATGATTCGAGCCACAGTTAGCTCCCAGTCTTGTTTTTGCTGACTGTATAGAGGTTCTCCATCTTTGGCTGCAAAGAATATAATGAAAGTGCTAAATCCTAACCACTAGATCACCAGGGGACTCCAAAAGGCAGTATGATACATTTTAAATGAATGATAATGACAATAAGTGTGTAGAATCCAAAGGACAAAAATCATTATGAGATGTGCACATTCTGCTCGGTTGCTTCAGTTGTGTCTCACTCTTTGCAACCTCATGGACTGCAAACCACTAGGCTCCTCTGTCCATGGGATTTCTCAGGAGGAATACTGGAGTGGGTTGCCATTTCNGTGTAGAATCCAAAGGACAAAAATCATTATGAGATGTGCACATTCTGCTCGGTTGCTTCAGTTGTGTCTCACTCTTTGCAACCTCATGGACTGCAAACCACTAGGCTCCTCTGTCCATGGGATTTCTCAGGAGGAATACTGGAGTGGGTTGCCATTTCCTTCTCCAGGGGATCTTCCTGACCCAGTGATTGAACCTGCGTCTCCTGCTTGATAGACTGATTTTTCACCACTGTACCATCTGGGAAAGCCTCGTTTTGTGATGAGTAGTCAGGAAATGCTTCAAAGAGAAGGACTTGAACGACATTAATAAAATGGGAGTCACAAGAAGATGCTCCAGAGGAAAGAACAGAGTGACCCACGCTATAGAGGTACACTGCAAGAGACTTTTTGACAAAAAGTAAATTAAAAAGTCTGAGAATAGCAAAAGAGTAACTTGCTACCAGATTCACATGGCCAGTGCTATGCAAGAGGCTATTTTATTGGGAGATGTTGAAGACTCTTGAACAACATGATTTTAATAGCACGTGGCAATGAAAAGTGTAGGATGGATGGAAAGAGAAAGAGCTGTAATTAGGAGGCCATTATGAAAGTTTTAGTACCGAGAAAAGAAGGAACGATGGGGTTGGGATGTGGTGCCATAGAGATACGAAATATTGTGAAGAGAGAACCAATAGAGCTTATTAATCAATTAGATATTGAAAATGAGGTGGAGAGACAAGGATCCTAGGTTTAAGCTACAGTGACCAGAATTGTGGTACCAAGACTGGATTAAGTCAAGAGAGGGAGAGAATAGTAAAGGGAAGTTCAGTTTTAGATATGCTGAAATGGAGGGACTTCCTTGCTGGTCTGGTGGTTAAGGCTCTGCCTTCCGACGCAAGGGATGCGGGTTCAATCCCTGACCAGGGGTTATTGTTCAAACACATTTTAAACAAATTCTTTTAATTTTTACCTGTATCTTTGGCACAAAGTCTTGATCTCCTCAGCTTAACTAACTGAAATGTGAATGATTAAGTTGATCACAATGTATGCCATAATCTTCATGCAGAAATAGAAGGACTGTAGCTCAATGGCAAATATCAGGTTCACTTTATAATTACAGAGAAAGAATTGCAGACAGAAAGCCTTTTAATACTATATTTGGTTGAGAATAATCCTATGGAAAATTGCAAATACATCCAGCAAGTTTAATAATGGTTTATATTAAGTTGCTGTGGTGGTGGTTTAGTTGCTAAGTCCTGTCTGACTCTTGCGACCCCATGGACTGTAGCCTCACCAGGCTCCTCTGTCCATGGAATTTCCCAGGCAAGAATACTGGAGTGGGTAGCCATTTCCTTCTCCAGGGGATCTGCCTGACCCAGGGATTAAATCTGCATCTCCTGAGTTCCAGGAGGATTCTTTACTGCTGTGCCACCAGGGAAGCCTATATTAAGCTGCTAGGTTCAAGCATTTCAATATGATGTTCAGTTCAGTTCAGTCGCTCAGTCGTGTCCGACTCTTTGCGACCCCATGAATCGCAGCACGCCAGGCCTCCCTGTCCATCACTATCTCCCAGAGTTCACTCAGACTCACGTCCATCAAGTCCATGATGCCATCCAGCCATCTCATCCTCAGTCGTCCCCTTCTCCTCCCCAATCCCTCCCAGCATCAGAGTCTTTTCCAATGAGTCAACTCTTTGCATGAGGTGGCCAAAGTACTGGAGTTTCAGCTTTAGCATCATTCCCTCCAAAGAAATCCCAGGGCTGATTTCCTTCAGAATGGACTGGTTGGATCTCTTTGCAGTCCAAGGGACTCTCAAGAGTCTTCTCCAACACCACAGTTCAAAAGCATTGATTCTTCGGCGCTCAGCCTTCCTCACAGTCCAACTCTCACATCCATACATGACCACGGGAAAAACCATAGCCTTGACTAGATGGACCTTAGTCGGCAAAGTAATGTCTCTGCTTTTGAATATACTATCTAGGTCGGTCATAACTTTCCTTCCAAGGAGTAAGCGTCTTTTAATTTCATGGCTGCATGATGTTACTGCTATGAAATAAATTTAGAAAAATCAAGAGAAAATACGGTGTAATGTACTAACAGTGTTGGAATCAGACCAAAAGAAAGTTTTATTGTTTATAAAATTATTTAATTTGCCATCATTCTTACTTAGAAATTTTGATACCTAGCAGAGAGAGCATTAACTACAGAGTAAATGAACTCTGTATTTTTCTCTATGTTTCTCCTTTCTTTCTCCTGTAGGGTGGATCTAATCATGAGGTACAGTGCTTAGGGACCATGATATTTTTAAAAAGCCCATGAAATTTTATTAAATTTTGTCTAAGAAGAAAAAAAATGTTGAAGCATATAAATTACATAAAAATAATTTGAAATGTTGATATTAGAGTGGGAGGGAGCCTCAGAGTCCAAAGTGTCTATGCTGCTGCTGCTAAGCTGCTTCAGTCGTGTCCGACTTTGTGCAACCCCATAGACGGCAGCCCATCAGGCTCCATTGTCCCTGGGATTCTCCAGGCAAGAACACTGGAGTGGGTTGCCATTTCCTTCTCCAATGCATGGAAGTGAAAAGTGAAAGTGAAGTTGCTCAGTCATGTCTGACTCTTAGCAACCTCATGGACTGCAGCCTATCAGGGTCCTCTGTCTATGGGATTTTCCAGGCAAGAGTACTGGAGTGGGGTGCCATTGCCTTCTCCTATAGGGTCCACAAAAGTCATAATGTGGCCTGCCTCCTGTACTCAGATCTAGGTCTCTAGTTCTAACCATAAGCCATTTCTTTTCATACTATTCTTCATTCACTTATGATGAAGAGTTGACTCACTGGAAAAGACTCTGATGCTGGGAGGGACTGGGGGCAGGAGGAGAAGGGGACAACCGAGGATGAGATGGCTGGATGGCATCACGGACTCGATGGACGTGAGTCTGAGTGAACTCCAGGAGTTGGTGATGGACAGGGAGGCCTGGCATGCTGTGATTCATGGGGTCGCAAAGAGTTGGACACAACTGAGCAACTGAACTGAACTGAAACTGAACTGAAAGTTAAACATGCCCATAAGTAAGCATCAGCTAGTTCTACAAAGTTTGCAAAGACAAATGTCAGTCTCCAATGGCTTTTCTCCATATCCTCTTTTTCAGAAGCATCTTCTTTGTACTTTTAATCTACTCTTCTGATATTACCTTCAAATCTCTAAGTAACAAGCTTGTAATGCTCTTGTTTTTTTTTTAAGGTTTAGATTTTATCTATTGACTTCCTATCATGAAGATAATGATTTATTTATTGTTATTTTAAAGGTATTTATGTATATATTTGGCTGCACCGGGTCTTAGTTTCGACATGCAGAATCTTTAATTGTGGCATGTGGAATCTGGTTCCCTGACCAGGGATTGAACCCTGGGCCTCCTGCCTTGGAAGTACAGAGTCTTGGCCACTGGACCACCAGGGAAGTCCCTGGTTAATTTTTATATTATACTGGGCTTGTCTAGTCACAAATGATAGAATTCCAACCTAGGTTAACACTGAGAAAAAAGAAGGTATAGAAAGGGCACTCCTTTGTGTGTGGAAACCGGGAACTCTCACATCCTCATCTCCTTTTCCACATTTATTCAACTCCAGATGTGGTACTTTATTTTCTTCTCTATAGGTACAGAACTCAAGCTAGAAGTAGCAGCAGGAGAGGGGTGTGGAGAGATTCTATTTTATGCTGCTCCAGTAAACTAATTCCAAGGAGAAAAAAGATTCCCTTCCAGGGTTATTGTGAAGACTCTTCTGGAAAGACTCAGATGGGCCCAGGCTGGATCTCCCATCTTCTTTTGTAGGTTAATCATTATCACAGGGTTTGAAGCCTATGATTGGCTGTTCTTGAGTCATAAGCCCACCCCAAGACAAGGTAGAGAAGTGATTGACAACTCCACAAAATTTGATTGGTGCAAGGGAGGAGCAATAACCTAAAGGAAGAGATAACATTCCTTCCAAAAGAGGAGAAAAGATGTTGGGCAGAATCAAGACCATAGATGTCCTTTATGAACTCTATGCTCTCTTAAGGATCAACTTGGGTGTCATTTCTTGATACCCGCTACCCCCTCAGTTCAGTTCAGCTCAGTTCAGTCGCTCAGTCGTGTCCAACTCTTTGCGACCCCATGGACTGCAGCATACCAGCCTTCCTTGTCCTTCGTCAACTCTGGGAGCTTACTCAAACTCATGTCCATTAAGTCAGTGATGCCATCCAACCATCTCATCCTCTATCATTCCCTTTTCGTCCTGCCTTCAATCTTTCCCAGCATCAGGGTCTTTTCCAATGAGTCAGTTCTTCGCATCAGGTAGCATAAGTATTGGAGTTTCAGCTTCAGCTTCAGCTTCAGCATCAGTCCTTCCAATGAATATTCAGGACTGTTTTCTTTCAGCATTGACTGGTTTGATCTCCTTGAGTCCAAGGGACTCTCAAGAGTCTTCTCCAACACCACAGTTCAAAAGCACCAGTTCTTTGGCACTCAGCTTTCTGACTCAGCTTTCCAACTCTCACATTCATACATGACTACTGGAAAAATCATAGCTTTGACTAGACAGACCTTTGTTGGCAAAGTAATTCTACTGGGTTACATGTCCCTTTCTGGGTTCATGTTACATCTTGGCTGTACTTCATCCATATTAATTTATATGTGCATTCATATTAATTTATAATTGTCTATGTGTTAGTCTTTCTTACCAAACAGTTGAAGACAACTGTAGCTTGTTTCCATTTGCACACCCAGCCCCTCAGTAGATAGTGGGCGTTCTGGGAATGTTTAAAAAAAAAATTAAAGATTATTACAAAATGGCAGCAAATCCTTTTGAATTGAGAGGAAAGAACAAAATGAAAGCTTAAAAGTATCAAACATTGTGATAAATGGTTTATATCAAGGGATTCATTTGATTTTTCACAACAGCATTTGAGGGAGGTATTGTTTTATTTCACAGACACGAGGTTGGAGATCCAGGTCCCACAACCTCATACAAATGATGTGTCAATATAATAATAAGCACTTGCTCAGTGGTGAAGAATCCGCAGTGCAAGAGACAAAGGAGACACGGGTTCAGTCCCTGGGTTGGGAAGATCCCCTGGAGGAGGGCATGGCAACCCACTCCAGGATTCTTGCCAGGAGAATCCCATGGACAGAGGAGCCTGGTGGGCTACAGTCCATGGGGTTGCAAAGAGCTGGACATGACTTAGCATGCACACCCTGCACACAGGTAACTTAAATCAGCCTGGTGGATTTCAACTACCTTATCTTTTGCCCTCCTCCTTCAGGTTAACAATGAACTCATATAACTTAGTGGTGCTCTGCCCCCTTCTTGGTAATTTGGACATTTTCTGCCAAGATTGTTTTATTTTACCTAAAGGTACTCCCTAATAAGTTTTGCATCTTTCTTTTGTTTATATCTTAAAAAATTTTTTTTAAACTTTATATTGGAGTATAGCCAATGAATAGACTTGTGATAGTTTCAGATGCACATCAGAGCCATCTAGCCACACATATACACGTATCTATTCTCCTCCCATTCAGTCTGTCACATAACATTGAACAGAGTTCCCTGTGCTATACAACAGGTCCTTGTTAGTTACCCATTTTAAATATAGCAGTGTGTACCCGTCAGTCCCAAACTCCCTAACTATCCCTTTCTCCCATCCTTACCCCCTGGTAATCATAATTTTGTTCTCTAAGTCAGGAAGTCCTTTTCTGTTTCTTGAATCAGTTTGTATGTATTGTTTCTTTTTAGATTCTGCATATAAGTGATATCATACAATATTTCTCTTTCTCTGTCTGGCTTACTTCACTCAGTATGACAAACTCTAGGTCCAACCATTTGTTGCTGCAAATGGTTTTATTTCATTCTTTTTTAATGGCTGAGTAACAGTTCATTGAATATATATCCCACATCTTTTTTATCCATTCCTCTGTCGAGGGACATGTAGGTTGCTTCCATGTCTTGGCTATCGTAAACCGTGCTGCAATGAGTATTGGGGTGCATGTATCCTTTCGGACCATGTTTTTCTCTGGATATATGCCCAAGAGTAGGATTGCAGAGTCATATGGCAACTCTATTTTTAGTTTTAAGAAACCTCCATACTATTCTTCATAATGACTGCACCAATTTACATTTCCAACAACAGTGTAGGAGGGTCCATTTATTTCTTTATCCATGAAATTAAAGGGTTGAAGGAGAGACTCTGTATAATCTCTGCCAGTGGCAACATTATAAAATTATACAAAGTAAATGAAACCAAGTAAAAGTAACAAGTATGCTAACTCCATAAAGAAAGCTGAGTGCTGAGGAATTGATGCTTTTGAACTGCAGTGTTGGAGAAGACTCTTGAGAGTCCCTTGAACTACAAGGAGATCAAACCAATCAATCCTAAAGGAAATCAGTCCTGAATATTCACTGGAAGGATTGATGCTGAAGCTGAAACTCCCAATACTTTGGCCACCTGATGTGAAGAACTGACTCATTTGAAAACACCCTGATGCTGGGAAAGATTGAAGGCAGGAAGAGAAGGGGATGACAGAGGATGACGTGGTTGGATGGCATCACCGACTTGATGGACAAGAGTTTGAGTAAGCTCCTGGAGTTGGTGAAGGACAGGGAAGGCTGGCGTGCTGCAGTCCATGGAGTCACAAAGATTTGGACACAACTGAGCGACTGAACTGAACTGATGATAACTCCAGTTTTCTGGTTGTCAGTGGGCAGGCACACAGAGATGGAGCTGGTATGGGTTTACACCCTCCATTCTCTGCTCCCCTTCCTTCTGCTTCAGAGCCTCCTTTATTCTCTCCGTTTGTATAAGTTGCTCTTTCCTCCCCAACAGCTTAGTCCTTTTATTTTATCCTTAGTTTCCCTGGACCTGGCATTTCAGCATGCATACCCTCCAGGGTCCTCTCCTCTCTGCCCTCACACCGTCAGACTTTTCCTTGCGGATCATCCAGGCAGGCTTTGAACCATAGAGCAGGTTGAATTGCCCAGATGGCTCCTAAGGTGTGAATGACTTCTGGTAATCTCAAGAGTCATCCACGACAGAATGAAACACTTGAATATGAAGTGTTAAGGCTAATTGTGGGTATTTTGAAATTATGATTGATCCAGTATGGATTTTTTTCCTTGTAGGGCAATTTCTAGACCTATTCAATCATCCAGAATGGCCTATTTGAGGCCAGCCCCTTAGGGAACAGTGGCTCAAAGTATGATTCCCCAACCATTGTGATTTAACCTCATGGGTTGCTTATTAAAACTGCAGCTTCCTGGGCCTCAGCAGACCAGTAAATCAGAATTTCTCACAGCTGGCAGGCAATCTGAATTTAAATATGCTCCTTGGTGATTTTTAAGTTCACTAAATTGTGAGAAACTCTGCCATTGTGCTAATTATCATCTAAAAATCATTATCCTCTAAAAATCCATTATAATTTTCCCTCTTTATATCACAAAGAATTTTATTTATATGTACCTTTAACTTGTACAAGTGTTAGACATTAGAAATTAGACTGAAGAATTTAGCAACAATATTCAGCAAATGTTCTAATATCTATTATACATAAGCCATAGAGCTATACTCTCTTGACTTGAAAAAGATAAGGTGAATTCTCCAGACTATGTCCCTCTTTTAAATGCTTCCATGTCGGGGGACCAATTCATAGTCAACACAAAGGAAAAAGTTGAAGGAGCACCTTGCTTTAAAAAAAATTTTTATTTTAAATTAAAGGATATTTGCTTTATAATACTGTATTGGTTTCTGCCACACATCAGCATGAATCAGCCATAGGTACATACATGTCTCTTTCCTCTTGAACCTCACTCCCACCTCCCACTTAAGTTCACTAAATTGTGAGAAACTCTGCCATTGTGCTGATTATCATCTAAAAATCATTATCCTCTAAAAATCCATTATAATTTTCCCTCTTTATATCACAAAGAATTTTATTTATATGTACCTTTAACTTGTACAAGTGTTAGACATTAGAAATTAGACTGAAGAATTTAGCAACAATATTCAGCAAATATTCTAATATCTATTATACATAAGCCATAGAGCTATACTCTCTTGACTTGAAAAAGATAAGGTGAATTCTCCAACCTATGTCCCTCTTTTAAATGCTTCCATGTGGGGGGACCAATTCATAGTCAACACAAAGGAAAAAGTTGAAGGAGCACCTTGCTTAAAAAAAAATATTTATTTTAAATTAAAGGATATTTGCTTTATAATACTGTATTGGTTTCTGCCATACATCAGCATGAATCAGCCATAGGTACATACATGTCTCTTTCCTCTTGAACCTCACTCCCACCTCCCACCCCATCGCACCCCNCACCTTGCTTTAAAAAAAATTTTTATTTTAAATTAAAGGATATTTGCTTTATAATACTGTATTGGTTTCTGCCACACATCAGCATGAATCAGCCATAGGTACATACATGTCTCTTTCCTCTTGAACCTCACTCCCACCTCCCACCCCATCGCACCCCTCTAGGTTGTCACAGAGCCCTGGTTTGAGTTCCCTCAGTCACACAGCAAATTCCCACTGGCTATCTATTTTACACATGTTAGTGTATGTGTTTCATGCTACTCTCTCCATTCATCCCACCCTCTCCTTTCCTGCCACCCCCATGTCCATAAGTCTGTTTTCTCTGTCTGCATCTCCATTGCTGCCCAGCAAATAGGTTCATCAGTATCATCTTTCTAGATTCCATACATATATAATGAAATATTACTCAACACCTTGCTTTTTAATACATTGTGTATTTCACGATGCTTCTATTGTTCAGAGAGGATCTGCATTTATATAATTTTGCATAAAAAGTTTAGTTGGAAAGTTTTCTTTTTGGCTCTTATGTTAGTATGCAGTTTCCTATATATGAACCATATTTGTGTAGAAGCATGTCTCTTGATATTATATATACCTACATATGCATATATCTTTATATAGAAATCTATCCACTACTCATATCATCATATTTTCTCCTATGTCAAAGACTTTATCCCCGAGACATCAGTTCAGTTTTCTTGAATTTTCATGTTCTCTGGTGACTGTGGGGCAATTCAGAGTTTGGATTAATGACAAACATGGGCCACATTCCTATCACTTTTTCTGAATATTCTACATCTACTTTGGGGTTGAGGGGACAAAACCCTATTATAGGCTACTGTCCCTGCTGCATGGACTGCAGCTGGAATAATGTTGATTGCAGGTGCACTAACTGTTATCTACGTCTGTCTCCACTTTCCCCTCAACTCAGTTCTCAAGGTCACACTGGCTGCTCTATGCAGAGATAGTCCTCTGAGGACAAAGTCTCCAACTAACTGTGGTTTCTCTACTTACTGAGCAAACAGGGAGCAGGACCAGAGTGGGACTACTCGGTTATGCCATCAGCAGCAAGTTCTTTGGCCTCCATTGCTTATGTCCTGCAAAGAATATCAGTGTCTGGGTGAGAGAAGAAGGGCTAGAAACAGGCAGGGCACAGGTCCCAGGGAAAACACTGGAAACCCCTGAAGCTGGATGTGACTGGAGTTGTCTCATACAGATGGTGCCTATTGTTCCATGTGTCCCCTTCCTTAGGGTGTTCTGGGAAACTTAACTAAACATCCCTCAGCGCTTGAAAACAGAAATTCTGGAGGTGGGAGGGGGGTTCATGTTTGGGAGTTCGTGTAAAAAAATAAATAAATACAAAAAAAAAAAGGTAAAATACATACTTTTGAAGAGAAAAAAAAAATTCTTAAGTGACTTTAATATAGCACCAAAAAGATACATTTTCCTTGAATCACAATTTTCTGGTTTTAAATAAGGATTTCCTGGGCAGACAGATTCAAGAACCACTGAGGATTCCTCTTTAGAAACAGAAAATTTCTGTGCCTAGATTTGTCACACACAGCCTGACTGATAATGGTTGATATATATATTTTTGACTCATTGGAAAAATTCCTCATGCTGGGAAAGATTGAGAGCAGAAGAAGAGGGTGTCAGAGGATAAGATGGCTGGATAGCATCACCAATTCAATGGACATGAACTTGGGCAAACTTCAGGAGATGGTGAGGGACAGGGAAGCCTGGCGTATTGCAGTCCATGGGGTTGCAGAGTCAGACTGAGCTGGGCTCTTGGGCAACAACAACACATATATTTTGGCTGTGCTACGCAGCTTGTGGAATCTTAGCCAGGGATTGAAGCCTCACCCTTGGCAGTGAAATTATGGAGTCCTAACCACTGGTCTGCCATGGAATTCCCTAAGTATTGGTTTCAAGTGAAGTGCTGGATGAGTGAATTTTTGTGCTTCAGGGGTCCATTCCCTATGGGTAAACAGGAGGCAACGTGACTAAAATCAGAAAAATTGAGCAACTAATATTACTTAGGTCCACAACTTCAGTTCACAGATGAGGATCTCAGACTCCAGAAAATGTAAGTCAGGGCCTGAGTGCCATAGCAGGATAATGGTAGAAGTGGCTCTGGAACTTATTCTTCTGATTTGGTTCCTGGTTCATATTTTTTCTAGTCCTAACCGATGGTTAGGACTCCATTGGATCATATTCAAGATCCAATATTATGACTGAAATGCTTGACAGTATAAAAGGGCCAGTTTTAAAACTATCACAGCGATTCCTTTGTGGCTCTGTGCTGAGGAATTCGCCTGCCAGTGCAGGAGACAGGTTCAGTCCCTGATCTGGGAAGATCTCACATGCTGCGGAGCAACTAAGTCTGTGTGCCACAACCGCTGAGCCTGCGCTTAGAACCTGGGAGCCAAACCTACTGAAGCCCGCATGCCTTAGAGTCCGTGCTCCTCCGGAGAGGCTACCGCAGTGAGAAGCCCTCACCCCACAAGTAGAGAACAGTCCCCACTCATGCCAACCAAAGGAAAGCCTGTGCAGCAGTGAAGACCCAGTGCAGCCAAAAATAAACACAATTATATATATAAAGAAACAAAATATCACAGATCTTCCTATTTCTTTACTCACAGTGTTCATGTTTTCCTTTAAAACCTTGAGGATATTTATAATAGCTGTTTCAAGTTCTTGTCTGCTCATTCCATCATTGCTGTCCTTTCAAGATCTAGTTCTACTGATTGATTTTTATCCTGGTTATAGGTCACATTTTTCTACTTCTCAAGTCTAGTTAAGTTCTACTAGCTGTTTGGACTTCATGATATGATGTTGTTGACATCAGTGGTTTTTTTTTTTTTCTTTTTGCAGTCTTTAAAAAGTACTGAAGTTCATTTTGGGAGACAGTTAAGTTACTTACTCGTCAGCTTGCTGTTTTTCAGGCTTGTTTTTAAGTTCATTAGGGAGATTTTGGTGTAGCCTTTACTCAGTCCTTAGTTTAGCTTATGACCAAGATGTGGCCTTACGGGATCACTGCTGAGTGGTCAGCAAGTTTTCTTCCTTATGGCTGCCAGAACATGGCAGTCCTCCAGCCCTGTGCCAGGTTTTGGACTTGTTCAGCTCAACTTCCCTGGCTTTGCCTGGCTTTATGGAGTTTCACCATACATGTGCACAACTGAGTGCTCAGTTCTTGTTACTCAGCTGCGCAGTCTTGTCTGACTCTTTGTGACGCCATGGATGGCAGCACACCAGGCTCCCATGTTCTTCACTGTCTCCCAGAGCTTGCTCAGACTCCTGTCCGTTGAGTCGGTGATGCCATCCAACAGTCTCATCCTCTGATGCCCCTTCCCCTCCTGCCCTCAGTCTTTCCCAGAATCAGGGTCTTTCCCAATGAGTCGGCTCTTCACATCAGGTGGGCAAACTATTGGAGCTTCAGCTTCAGTATCAATCTTTCCAATGAATATTCAGGGTTGATTTCCTTTAGGATTGACTGGATTGATCTTTTGCTGTCCAAAGGACTCTTGAGAGTCTTCTTGAGCACCACAGTTCAAAAGTATCAATTCTTCGGTGCTCAGCTTTCATTATGGTCCAACTCTCACCTCTATACATGACTACTGAAAAAACCATAGCTTTGACTATACAGACCTGTGTCAGCAAAGTGAGGTCTCTGCTTTTTAATACAGTGTTTAAGATTGTCATAAGGGCTTCCCTGGTGGCTCAGACAGTAAAGTGTCTGCTTGCAATGCAGGAGGCCCAGGTTCAATCCCTGGGTTGGGAAGATCCTCTGGAGAAGGAAATGGCAGCCCACTCCAGTACTCTTGCCTGGAAAATTCCATGGACGGAGGAGCCTCGTAGGCTACAGTCCATGGGGTTGCAAAGAGTCAGACACAACTGAGCGACTTCATTTTCACTTTCATTTTCACTTAGGATTGTCATAGCTTTTCTTCCAAAGAGCAAATGTCTTTTAATTTCATGGCTGTAGTTACTGTCCACAGTAATTTTGAAGCCCGAGAAAATAAAATATGCCCTTGTTTCCACATTTTCCCTATATATTTGTCATGAACAGATGGGACTAGATGCCATGATCTTAGTTTTTTGAATGTTGAGTTTTAAGCCAACTTTTTCACTCTGCTCTTTCACCTTCATCAAGAGGCTTTTTAGTTTCCCTCCACTTTCTGCCATTAGAGTGATATCATCTGAATATCTGAGATTGTTGCTATTTCTCCCAGCAAGAGATTCATCCTGGCCCAGAATCTCGCATGATGTACTCTGCATATAAGTTAAATAAGCAGTGTGACAACATACAGCCTTGACATACTCCTTTCCCAGTTTTGAACCAGTCCATTGTTCCATGTCCGGTTCTAACTGTTGATTCTTGACCTGCATACAGATTTCTCAGGAGGCAGGTAAGTCTTTTTCATTCTATTGCTTTCCTCTATTTCTTTGCATTGTTCATTTAAAGAGGCCTTCTTATCTCTCCTTGCTATTCTCTGGAACGCTGCATTCACTTGGGTATATCTTTCTCTTTCTCCTCTGCCTTTTGCTTCTCTTCTTTTCTCAGCTATTTTTAAGGCCTCCTCAGACAACCACTTTGCCTTTTTGCGTTTCTTTTTCTTGGGGATGGTTTTGGTCACTGCCTCCTGTACAGTGTTATAAACCTCTATCCATCATTCTTCAAGCACTCTTGTCTGCCAGATCTAATCCCTTGAGTCTATTCATCAACTCCAATATATAAATATAAGGGATTTGAATTAGATCTTACCTGAATAGCCTAGTGATTTTCTCTCCTTTCTTTCTTTTTTTTTAATTTTTACTTTATTTTACTTTACAGTACTGTATTGGTTTTGGCATACATTGACATGAATCCATCATGGGTGTACATGAACTCCCAAACATGAACCCCCCCCGCCACCTCCCACCCTACATCATCCCTCCGGATCATCCCCATACACCAGCCCCAAACATCCTGCATCCTGCATAAAACATAGATCTCCTTTCTTAATTTAAGCCTGAATTTTGCAATAAGACGTTCATGGTCTGAGCCACAGTCAGCTCCCGGTCTTGTTTTTCTGACTGTATAGAACTTCTCCATCTTTGGGTACAAAGAATATAATCAATCGGATTTCAATATTGACCTTGTGATGTCCATGTGTAGCATCGTCTCTTGTGTTGTTAGAAGTAGGTTTTTGCTATGACCAGTGTATTCTCTTGACAAAACTCTATTATCCTTTGCCCTGCCTCATTTTGTACCCCAAGGCCAAACTTGCCTGTTACTCCAGGTAGCTCTTGACTTCCTATTTTTGCATTCTAATCCCCTATGATAAAAAGAACATCTTTTGTTTGTTTGTTTGTTTGTTTGTTAGTTCTATAAGGTCTTATAGGTCTTCATAGAACTGTTCAACTCTTCAGCTTCTTCAGCGTTAGTGGTTGGGACAAAAACTGAATTACTGTGATGTTAAATGGTTTGCCTTCAAAATGAATCAAGATCATGTGCTCAGTAAAAGATGCAAAAAGAATACCTGTTCCAGTCTCTGGAGCTCTTTCCCTGTGTAGCTCCCTCTCTAGGACTTAGCCTCACAAATTCCAAGTACCTTACACTCGTATCTGTCTCCTTATTGGGCTCTGCTTAGATCCCACTCCTGCACTGTGGTCCAGAAGATGCCTCCAGGCAGGAAACTGGGGCAGTCCTCTCGCATCTTGTTTTGTTTTCCTTTTCTCAGGGATCCTATACCACCTATGTCCAGTATTTGAAAAGAGTTGTTCCATACATTTTGTCCTGTTTTCTGGTTATTTACAGCAGAAGGGCAAGTCTAGTACCAGATATTGTATCATTGCCAGAGGTTTTTGTTGTTGTTCAGTTGCTAAGTCTTGTCTGACTCTTTGCAACCCCATCCTTCACTGTCTCCTAGAGTTGACTCAAACTCATGTCCATTGAGTCAATGATGCCATCCATCCATCGCATCCTCTGTTGTCCCCTTCTCCTCCTGCCCGCAACCATTCCCAGAATCAGTATCTTTTCCAGTGAGTTGGCTCTTTGCATAAGGTGGCCAAACTACTGAAGCTTTAGCTTCATCATCTGTCCTTCCAGTGAATATTCAGGGATGATTTTCTTTTGGATTGACTGGTTTGATATCCTTGCAGTCCAAGGGACTCTCAGGAGTCTTCTCCAGCACCAATTTGAGAGCATCAGTTCTTTGGCGCTCAGCCTTTTTTATGTCCAACTCTCACATCTGTACATGACTACTGGAAAAACCATAGCTTTGACTATATGGACCTTTGTTAGCAGAGTGATGTCTCTGCTTTTTAATATGATGTCAAGGTTTGTATAGCTTTTCTTCCAAGGAGCAAGTGTCTTTTAATTTTGTGGCTTCAGTTAATGTCTGCAGTGATTTCAGAGCCTAAGAAAATAAAGTCTGTCACTGTTTCCACTTTTTCCCCATCTATTTGCCATGAAGTTTTGTGAGAGGTTATTTAGATTTTTTTCTCTACTATTTTTCCATATTAAGTAAAAGCAGCGATCTTCTCCCCACTTTATAGGTTAGGTGACACAAAGTTGCCAAGAGTGATTACGAAGCTTGAGATCACATACTGAATTGGTAGGATGGCAGGAACCCTGGATCATATGACCTTGCCCAGACTTACTAAGCTAGATCCTGCCTGTGGACCTAAGCTTACCAGTGAGTGTTGGTAGTGGCACACCAGTGAGTGTTACTGATTCCAATTGGCAGAGACAAAAGCAGTGGAGAAAAGAGAAAGCAGAATAAAGAAAGAAAGTGGTAGAAGAATGGGGTAAGGAGAGCTCTATATCTGTGTATCAGGAGAGAAAGTTGGGGCTGCTATAGTAACCCCAAGAGTTGTGTAAGATGTCACTCACTGTCACCAGTAACAATATAGAAATATTAGCTGCTGACCTGAGATCCTTCAACATATTATCTCATTTAATCTTCATTCTCTGCCTAAAGAAGACACTATTATTCCTATATTATAGATGAGGAAACTGAGGCTCAAAGGCAAAATTACCTGCCCATAACAATATTGCAGCGATGCTGAGATTTGAACAGGGCACAGCAGCCTCTGATGTTCATGCTGTCATCGTTACGGTTCGCCAGCAGAGGGTACCTTTCCCTGACTCATTTTTGTTGACTTTCCTAGTATTTTTTCCCTTTCACCTGATTCTGCCCCTACAGGAATACCATTTATTTTCTTCTTATTTTAAAAATCAATACATGCTAATTGTAGGAGACTTTGAAAATACAGAACATTAGAAGGACAAAAATCATCTGTATACTCACCATTATCCATTATTTTCAATCTCAAACTTTGGTTTTTCACTGTAATGCTCACTTTTGCAACTGCTTTGTCTTCACTGCATATAATGTGGTATTTTTTGATGAATGTTTATTGATTTTAGGCACCATCAGAACTCTATAGAATATTTAAAACAGCAGTTAATTTGCTAAGAAAGTCACACATTTGTTTTTATGCCTAAAGAGCTACTGGATTCCAGTGGACACACATGGGGGCCTGGTAGTCTTTTTCAGTTTCAGGTCTATGCCATGTTAACTTTCATGGCCCTCACGGCTAAGGAGCAATGCAAGGGCACCATGCTGTACCCATAGGCACTCAGCTGATACCTTTCGACTGTAGGCCTTCAGAGATGGAAAGTAACTTCAGTATATTTATTCACCAACTATTCATTGAACAAGCTCTGTGCTAGTTCCTAGGGAGGAAGCGTGAGCTAGAAACAGTCTTTCCTGTCTTGGAATTTACCCTTTAGTGATGGAAAACCCGTGAAATCATTTCTGAAATGCCCAGATTAGAAGACATTTTCCCACCATGATATTTTTTACCGGTAAACTCAGAATTGCTTGTCATAGGTAGGTTTAAAAAGGAACTGTGTGGAAGTCCGAGTAAAGTTCATAAAGTAAGGATGGGAACGTGGTGCTTGAGGCTGATGTTACATATCTCTTAGCCTGCGTCCTGCTGTCTCACAGGGAAGGTTTTATGTATGTCCCCCTTGGTCTTGTCTTCCTTTCGTCTCCGAGTCTGATGTATAAGCTTTAGCCAGGGCCTTTGATTTACAGTGTTCTGCAGAAAGAGACTGGGGGTGACAAAGCCAGCCAGGCCATCCCTAAGAGCCTGATATATTGTCCCAGATCAGGCTGTCTGAGAGCCACATAGGATTTCTGCAGCCTGCTTAGGGGGCGCCTGCTGGAGGCAGTACCCTGAAAGCCTCATAAAATAGTGTTTCCCCATCCTACTTTGAAAGGCACAGTTTGCTTGGGTGTGGCAGCAATTTGTAATCCTTTGGATCATCTTTCACTATCAAGAGTTTAGTCAACTGAGAAAATAAGAAATTGTGAGTCCGTCAGTTATAGATATGTTAAATGAAGGGCTTTAAAATTATGTGGAAGTCTGTGACCAATATATTTTTTTAAAATGTTAATTGCTTTACAATGTCATGTCAGTTTCTACTGTACAGCAACGTGAATCAGCTATAAGTATACATATATCCTTTCCCTCTCGTGGCTCGCTTCCATTTTTCCCGCATCCCATCCCTCTAGGTCGTCACGCAGTACTGGCCTGAGCTCCCTGTGTTGCATAGCAGGTCCCCACTGGTTGTCTGCTTTACATATGGCAGTGTGCATATGTCAGCGCGACTCTCAATTTATACCCCCAGCTCCGTCCCCGATGTTGTGTCCCCAAGTCCTTTCTCTGTGTCTGCACGCGGCCAACATTTTTTTAAACTCTAAAACATAGCTTGGTAAAAACTTCGTTGTAGCATACTGAGTATTGAGGGACAGTGAGTTCAGTAACTTGAGTTATCACTCAGTTTGGGAGTGATAAAAAATTACCCCCAATATTCCATAGCTTAAAATAACAAACATTCATTATCTCACAGTTTCTGGGGGTCAAAAATCTGGGAGTGGCTTAGCTAGGGGTTTCTGGCTTAAGGGGTCTCATAAGGTTGCAGTCAAGCCTTGACTGGCGCGAGAGGATCTGCTTCCAAGAAGATTCACTCATGTGATTCCTGGCTGGACTTTTCAGTTCTCCAGGCCCCTCCACAGGGCTGCTGAGTGTCCTTAAGACATGGCAGGTGGCTTCTCCCTAAGTGAGTTGAGAGAGAGAGAGAGGTGCTCAAAACAGAAGCCTTTCATAATCTAATCTTGGAAGGAACAGACCGTCACTTCTACCATATTCTACGTGTCACACAAGCCTACCCTGCTACAGCATGGGAGGAGGCGATTCCAGAATTTCATGAACTCCAGGAGATGGCGACCTTTAGGGGCCATTTTGGAGGCTTGGCTACCATGTCTGCTGTTGATCAGGAAAATTTCATTTGAAAGTCCATCATGCTGGGTCAGGAGAGTTGGTATATACTGCTTCTGCTGTCTGTCTTCTTGAGAGACACAGAGTGAATATCCAGATCTGAGAGGTGGTGAATGTGCATGTGCGTGTGTGTGTCCCTAAATCCCAGGCATGAGGCCAATTCTATTGTTTCTTATCATCTGTCAGGCGAAAGAGCTGACACTTGAGAAGCAGATTGATCCCTCACAGACTTTTGGGATTGGATGAACAGTCTCAACCTGGGCAAGACCACGGACCCAGTACAAGGGAAAAACCCCCTTCTTGTCTGTCCGCTGAAGGGGACACTGACCAGGCTCCAGGTTTGGGGAATCTGAGGACAGAACCTGTTGTCAGTGGAACATCCTGGGAATGCATCAAAGCCATGGTGCCTTTTAGCCCTCATTTTCCACAAAGGGAAGGAGGGATCCAGTGTTAGGCTGCTGGTAAAGCCCTTCCTTTAGTCTCCTCCGTATGAGATCCAGGTCTCGTATTGGCCAAGTCACATGCTTGCTCTAGAATTTAAATTCCTCAGTGTTACAAAGGGGTTGGGCTAGGAGAAAAATTTATCAGCACCCGCCTTCCTTTGAGTTCAGTCATGTTGCAACTGCTATTTCAGCAGGTATTGACCACTGAAGAGTTACTGGGCATTCAAATGTGAAAGCTACTGGTTTCTAAGTGGCATTTTATTTCCACTCAGAGACTTATAAGTAGCCAGTCTTATGGCATGCAAGTGGAGGTACCTGACAGTACCCTGGCTTCTCCAGTGACAAATAGTCAGAGGGAATTACCAGAGTCCCCAAGACATTCTGAGCAGTGTGCAGATGATCTGCTTATTTGCTTTTCAAAAAAATTATACCCTCCATCCATATTCTCCCACTGAGAATATTCTTACCACATTTGCTTCATCATTCTCTGTTTCCATTCAATGCTGCTTTTCAAAAGAGTTGTTCTTATATATAAGGGTAATAAATTAACATTGTAAAATACAAACTTAAAGAAGAAAGCTTTGAAAGAAGAAACTCTAGGATGAAAAGGGTGGAGAGAAGTTGGGATGGTCTTCAAGCACATCTATTGACTTATTTTCTTATAACTGTTGACATCACTTAACTCTGATTCGTGGGTACATGAAGGTTTGCTATTTTTGTTTTTGTATGTTTCCTGCTTGCTTGGGTATTTCATGTATTTTTTTAAAAGCAGTACTGAGAAGAAACCCTTCTCCTTTTTAAAACCTGGCTGCTGCTGCTGGTGCTAAGTCGCTTCAGTCGTGTCCGACTCTATGCGACCCCACAGACGGCAGCCCACCAGGCTCCTCCTGGAGATAATCCTTAATCATTGTTACCGTTTTTGTGATTTACTTGTAGCTTTTTTTTTTTTTTTAACCAAATAAGAGTCATTCTCTATGTATAATTTTGCATGCAGCTTTTTTTCATTCTGTGCCTAGAAGGTGGAATTACTGCATCAAAAAGCATGCACCTTTCCAAATTTGTTACATAAGTGCTGCTAACACTCTAAACAACTGTATCAAAAATGTCTGAGAGTGACTGTGTTCCCACATCCTTGCTGACATGGGTGAAAACAAAGAATTCACTATGCTGATTTGCATTTCTCTGATTACTAGTAAGGTCTGAGCATCACTCTAATTTTCTTAGACATTTTATTCTCCTGTGGATTATCTGTCTTTCAGTTCAGTTCAGTTCAGTCACTCAGTTGTGTCCAACTCTTTGCGACCCCGTGAATTGCAGCATGCCAGGCCTCCCTATCCATCACCATATCCCGGAGTTCACTCAGACTCACGTCCATCGAGTCAGTGATGCCATCCAGCCATCTCATCCTCTGTCATCCCCTTCTCCTCCTGCCCCCAATCCCTCCCAGCATCAGAGTCTTTTCCTTAGTCAGACCTTAGTCGGCAAAGTAATGTCTCTGCTTTTCAATATGCTATCTAGGTTGGTCATAACTTTTCTTCCAAGGAGTAAGCGTCTTTTAATTTC
>SJYX01002273.1:98013-117520 GCA_006410675.1 Oreotragus oreotragus
AACAGACTGGTTCCAAATAGGAAAAAGAGTACGTCAAGGCTGAATATTGTCACCCTGCTTATTTAACTTCTATGCAGAGTACATCATGAGAAATACTGGGCTAGAAGAAGCACAAGCCGGAATCAAGATTGCCGGGAGAAATATCAATCACCTCAGATATGCAGATGACACCACCCTTATGGCAGAAAGTGAAGAGGAACTAAAAAGCCTCTTGATGAAAGTGAAAGAGAAGAGTGAAAAAGTTGGCTTAAAGCTCAACATTCAGAAAATGAAGATCATGGCATCCGGTCCCATCACTTCATGGGAAATAGATGGGGAAACAGTGGAAACAGTGTCAGACTTTATCTTGGGGGGCTTCAAAATCACTGCAGACGGTGACTGCAGCCATGAAATTAAAAGACACTTACTCCTTGGAAGAAAAGTTATAACCAACCTAGATAGTATATTCAAAAGCAGAAACATCACTTTGCCGACTAAGGTCCATCTAGTCAAGGCTATGGTTTTTCCTGTGGTCATGTATGGATATGAGAGTTGGACTGTGAAGAAAGCTGAGCACCGAAGAATTGATGCTTTTGAACTGTGGTGTTGGAGAAGACTCTTGAGAGTCCCTTGGACTGCAAGGAGATCCAACCAGTCCACTCTGAAGGAGATCAGCCCTGGAATTTCTTTGGAAGGAATGATGCCAAAGCTGAAGCTCCAGTACTCTGGCCACCTCATGCAAAGAGTTGACTCATTGGAAGACTTTGATGCTGGGAGGGATTGGGGGCAGGAGGAGAAGGGGACGACCGAGGATGAGATGGCTGGATGGCATCACGGACTCGATGGACATTAGTCTGAGTGAACTCCGGGAGTTGGTGATGGACAGGGAGGCCTGGCGTCCTGTGATTCATGGGGTCGCAAAGAGTCCGACACGACTGAGTGACTGAACTGAACTGAACTGAAAGGAAGCAGATTCGTTTAGGCCTCTATTAAGGATTACCCCCATGAGTCATAAAGGAGCCTTGCTTCTTGCTTCTCATTTGGCTGAGAAAATTTAAAGAGAAAAAGAACTTTCTCATTCCCTACCACCTGCCTCTGTCCCCAGATGCCCCATCTGGGGCAGTGACTAATTGTGTTCCTATTTAAGGCTATTCCTTCCACTCATGTGCAATTCCCATCTTCTCTCTCCTGCTCACAGGCATCACACCTCCAGTTATCTCTTCTCTCCTGCATTTTTTATTTCCCCCTCTTGACTGGTTCATTCTTTGCAGCATAACATCTCTCATCTTTAATTTGACTCCTTATTGCCCTCAACTACTGCCCGCATTTCTCTATTTGTCTTTGTAGCAAAAGGCTATGAAAGAGGAGTCTAGCTTGTCTGACCCACTCTCTTAATTCTTCCTAACTTCTCTTCAACCCACTCAGTTGGGCTTTTGCCTCACTGCCCCACCAGCCCTCCCCTCCCCTACCTCCACACACCACACCCCTCTCTTCCTGTGGACTTGTAGTGTCTTTTATCTCTCAAATCCCGTGGTCCGTTCTCAGTCCTCATTGTGTTGAACCAAACGGCATGTTTGATGGACATCTCCCTGGACATCTGTCCTTCGCTTGGCTCCTGGGACTCCCCTTCCTCTTGCTTCTTCTCGCCTCTCATTGGCTGCTCTTTCTCAGCTGCTTTTGTTGGTTCCGGCTCTTCTTACTGCTTCTAACCCCTGGAGCATCTCAGGCTCAGACTTCAGGCCTCTCCCCTTCACCCTCTGCCTCATCCCACGATGATGTCTTTTAACTCCTATGGTGCCAGCTCTCCCTGAGCCCCAGACATGTACACTCAGCTACCTACTCCGTAGCTCTAGATGGCCATCTAATAAGCACCTCAAACTTCAGTTCAAGTAGAGCTCTTGATCCCCTTCAAACAGAAGAACAAACAGTTCAACCTCTCACCTAATTTTCTTCTCTTCACCCAGTTCCTCAGTCCTCAAACCTATCCTCTGTGTCCAATACAAGCAGTCCCACAGGCTCTATCTCCCAAATATGTTCCAAGTATGGCAGCGTCTCACCACCTCCCATGTGCAAGCCGCCATCTTACACTGACTCTGCAGCAGCTTCCTAACTAATCTCCAGTCCCTTTCTTGCCCTCCTTAATTCACTCTCCACTGGCACCCAGAGCAACCTTTTCCTAAACTGTCAGTTCTGCCACTTAGCTCTCCTACTTAAACGCTTCCAGTGCACTTTGGACATAATCCAAGTGTCTTCCATTGGCCCCTGGGCCCCACGTGATCTGACCTCTCCCTGCCTGGCCATATCCCCTCCTCCTTACCCACTTCTCACCAGCCATACACAAGCTCATCCCCACCTCTCAGATTTTTCACTTTTAGGTCCTTTAGCCTGCAATGTTCTTCCACTGGAACATGTTTTGTTCCCTCATTTCCTGCAGATCTCTGCTCAAATATGACTTTCCCAGGAGCCTTGTTGGCCCACCCCCTCCATCCTGGCCTTCCCATCCACATCATTCTCTATCCTCTTCCTCTGCTTTATCTTTCTTCCTGGGGTTTATCACGGTCTCCAGTTAAAGTCTCTGTTTGCTCATTTATTTTCTGTTTTACCAGGGGGAACATAAGCTCCATGAGAGTAAGCACTTTATTTCTCTTATTCACTACTGAATTGTCAATATCTAGAATTAATGCCTGACACACGGCAGCTACGCAAGAAATTTGTGTTAAGTGATGATTGAATTAATATTCATCTTCTACCATAATTGAAGAACTATGTGTTAAACACTGCAGTAGAGATCTGGGATGAATTATTAACCTGTGTGTCTACTTTTTGCCTTGATCTAAAGTGTCATTTCCTAAATGAAGCAGTAGCAATGTAGAATCTATAAGATTCAGCCCAAGTTACCATTTTGCGCAAGGATCTAATGCCTACAGCTATCTACTGCCTAGTTTTGCCCTTTAGTCGAGAGAAGTAGAGGTGCTGTTCTGTACGGTGGCTGTCAAAGATAGTTTAAAGTGGACTGGAATTTTGACATGAATTTTACCCATGATCATGGCTTAAGTGAAATGAACCTCTTCTTGGAAAAGGAGCGGGCTTAGGGAATCAAGTGAGATGAAAACAAGTGGTAACTGAAAGAGAAATACTACCAGTCATTGAAAAAAAATTAAAAGAAATCTGGATTCAATATTTTTAAATAGATCAGAAACATAAGAAACAGATTTAGTTAAAATTATATACATTGGTATATTAATTGACCAAATGTGTTAGTTGCTCAGTCGTACCCAACTCTTTGTGACCCCATGGACTGCAGCCCACCAGGCTTCTCTGTCCATGGGATTTTCCAGGGAGACATACTGGAGTGGGTTGCCGTTTCCTTCTCCATAAATCGACCATGCTGCTGCTAAGTTGCTTCAGTCATGTCCGATTCTGTGCGACCCCATAGACGGCAGCCCACCAGGCTCCCCCGTCCCTGGGATTCTCAAGGCAAGAACACTGGAGTGGGTTGTCATTTCCTTCTCCAATGCATGAAAGTGAAAAGAGAGAGTGAAGTCGCTCAGTCGTGTCTGACTCTTCCTGACCCGATGGACTGCAGCCTACCAGGCTCCTCCGCCCATGGGATTTTCCAGGCAAGAACACTGGAGTGGGTTGCCATTGCCTTCTCCGAAATTGACCATATCCAGCCTAAAAAAAAGATCTCTTTCCCAAACTTGGATTTTTAAGGGAATATGTACCTATAGAAGAATTTAATGATGAAATCTCCAGTTTTCTACAATGTGGATTGAAGTGTGTGTTTTTGCAACTGCTGCGGTCATCAGAGGCCTTATCTTCCTTTTCAAAACCACCAGATTGCTAGCATGTTGTAAATGGGGAGTCAGTGCCCCTTGTGGAGTCTTAAGAATGATGTCCACACAGCCACACTCTGAGATGCATATGAAATGAGAGGGTTTATTATACCCACAGTGCTAGAGGAGGGAGGCCCTCAGGCTGGGCAGGACGTCACGTGGGAGGAGCACGCAGGGAGCAAACTCAACAAGCAGGTCAGGGGCTGAGAACGAATGAGCACCAAGGGTCAGATACGGTCCCCTTGTGAAAGGTGAAAGGTGTGAAGGGATTTTATTGGTGTGTTTGAATGTTACTTGGTCACAGTCAAGGAAGGGCAAGAAGGGACCAGCCTTGTCACACTGTGCATCTGGTTGCCTGGCAGGTGCTTGCAGTCTGTGCTCAGGGGTGTTGAGGGATCAGGAAAATAGAAAGTTTTAAAAATTGGCAATACAATCAACTAAACCACATCCCTGTCAAAGTCCTTTATGGAATCTCCCATTATACCCCAAAGAGAGGGTGTCCTCCTTTAAAACAAATTAGCGGGTTGAATCTGAAAGGATAAATATTCACAGTAGTGTAGGTTTTCTTGGCTCCTGCTAATTTGAATGTATGGAACATTACTGATTAACCAGTGCCATGTGCCAACTGCCTCCTCTTGCAAGTTGAGTGTACACACAGTCATGGCAACCTGCCTTAATGTAGAGGAAACAACCGCAGTAACGGATCGTTCTCTGCAGCCCCATTTTTCCTGTGCATGGAACCCCACTTGAGGATGTTCAGGAAGAACAGAATAAAGGAGAGGCCCATCAGTGCAGTCAGCAGCTATAGTCTGACACCCACCGTGTGGCTGCAGACTGCAGCAAGTTTCTAAGAACTTGTGATTGCACTCATCCTTACTATGTCGCCACCCACCGGGCAAATGAAAAGTCTGGTTAGGGAGCATTTTCCCTTCCTCTCTTTCTCCCTAAGGAAAGGAAAGTGGTTGCTATGGAAGTTATTTGAGCAAGGATAGAGTTAAGATGGTGAGATGCCATTTAAAAGAAGTCATGGGATGTGCCCTTTTACACATCACAGAGCACTGTGACCTTCTCTGCTGCAGGAGACTCAAACAATTGTTGTTGTTATTTTAGGCGCTGAGTTGTGTCCAACTCTTGCGACCCCATAAACTGTAGCCCACCAGTCTCCACTGTCTATGGGATTTCCCAGGCAAGAATACTGAAGTGAGTTGTCATTCCCTTCTCCAGGGGATCTTCCTGACTCAGGGATTGAACCCACGTCTCCTGCATCGGCAGATGGATTCTTTACCACTGGGCAACCTGGGAAGCCCTAAACAAACATTATTGACTAATATTTTCCTTACTGTATAAGTTTGTTCTGAAAACTGGTTATTATTCATCTGAGTGTGTTGAAATCATAGTTTTCGTTTTCTGGACCAGTAGGGGTTGAGATGTGAGTGCCACTGGAGGCTCCCCTGGGCTGGAGGAAGGAAGCGGCTGCCTGCAGGGCACAAGGCACACAGCCACACTGTGTGAGAGGCCCAAGGCCAGCTGGTGTCCGGGGCTTTTCTTTGCCTTCATTGGTTGTGAACTTGGCTACAGGTTATTTTTCAGGTTTCTCTTTTGGTTCTCTGTTGGTGTTTGATCAAGTCATTTATTCTTTTCAGATGGTTACAAAATATAACTAAACTCTCAATTGTTGAAGGTCCTGCAGGAAAAATTATCTAATCTTATCAACTCTAACCACAATTCTCCTTTTTCCATATTGAAATAACTATGTGATGTGTGTTTTGATAATGTGAGGTTTCTAAAGAACATAAAATCATTATGGTTTTATGAGAAATTTTTTTTTTTTTTTTAATGGCCACACCACAAGGCTTGCAGGATCTCAGTTCCCTAACCAGGGATTGAACCTAGGCCCTCAGCAGTGAAAGCCCAGGATCCTAACCACTCGGCAATCAGGGAATTTCCAACTGACTGTAATTTATTTGGACATGGTCATTTTTAATTTCTTTAGGATTTCTGCCGAAGATTCTACATTGTCACTGAGGCAGAGTTCGCATAGGGTTGCAAGGCTTTCTTCAGTAGCCTTACTTCCGCAGTCTACCCAGGTGGCTTTCCTCAGAGTTTTCACCATGATTGTCTTGCCTCCTCCAGGGTCTGGAATTCTGAAGTGTCCTTCTCTGCCAGGCAGAGCAGTCAGTCTAGCACAGAGGCTGAGAACATGCCTCTGGCACTAGACTTGCCTGGATTTAAATTCGAGCTTCAGCACCTACTAGTTTGGCATGCCTTATTAGGAAGTTGTAAGAGTTTAGTGAGCCTTGTTAGAGTCTGTGGAATCGTGCCTGGCACACGCCAGGGTTCACGTAAGTGCTGTGGTCTATGGCCAGTCTGGCATCCCACCTCCCTGACCACCGACTCTTCTCCGTCACCATGACCTTCCATCCCCTGATTCTCTCCTTCTGCCACAAGCTTCTCCCTCTCTGCATTTGCCTGTGATGCCTTCCTCAGTCACCTTCCAGTTTCCTTGCTGCATGACTGCACTAGTTCAGGTCCTGGTGAGGAACAGATAACTCAACCCAACCAGATAATCTGAGGAAAGCTTAATAAAGTTGTAAGCGAGGGTGAGGAAACCACAGGGGGGCGCATGCCCAGGCCTGAGAGCTGTGGAAGGTGGGCTGCCTGAAAGGAGTTGTGAACTTAGAGGAGGGGTGTGGTCAGCCCATGGCAGCCACCCAGGAAGGGAGCCAGGGAAGTGGTCCCATTTTACCTTTCTCCCTCCTTGCATCTCCTGCCAGGCCTCCCTTGGGTTCTCAACCCCAAGGCAGAGGGCAAGAGTGCCCATCTGTGCGGTCCATGTGGTCAGCCTCCTGAGGCAGAGCAGGGTGGAGCCAGCTAAAGAGCGCATCTAGACTAGAGGGTGGGTGGAAAATGTCCGCATAGTGCCCTTGGTCCCTCTGCTCTGCAGCTCCCACATGGCCTTGAGCCATGGCGCCTTGTTGTCTGGCCCACAACCATCTCTCCACCCATAAGCCCTCCTGTCTCTGCCCTCATACCCAGCACTCTGGTCCCCTCCCCTGCCACTTGTCCAGTCTGCTGGCTGCCCATGAAACATGCCATGACCTGTGTACCATTTTAAACTTTTCCTGCTCATTCGCTTTCTCAGGAGTGTCTTCCCTCCTCCTAGGTCTGGAGGAGTGCTGCATCTTCACTGCGTCTGGCCTGGACGTCCTTGCTTGCTCTCTGCAGTCTTCCCCTGCCTCCAGTTAGATTCCCTTACAGCCTCATTACAAGTGCGGTTCATGCTGTGGTGTGCAGGGTTGCTTGTGGGACCGCTTGCTCTGGAGACTTGGTTTTCCACTCTTCGAAGAGAGACCACACCATGCTCAACCCTGCATTCCTTTGTGGCACCTCCAAGTAGTTGAAATAAAAACAAGTGCTCACAGGGAACTCTGCTCAATGTTATGTGGCAGCCTGGATGGGAGGGGAGTTGGGGGAGAATGGATGTATGTCTATGTGTGGCTGAGTCCCTTCGCTATTCACCTGAAACTATCCCAACATTGTTAATTGGCTATACCCCAATACAAAATAAAAAGTTTTTTTAAAAGTGCTCAAAAAATCAGTTATATTGAAATGACCAAGGGAAAGATGCAATAAATATCACCTAGATACAGATGGCATTATTTATGAATAATGGATTTAGTATATTTATAACCTGGTTAACTACCCCATGTCGTATATAACCAAGTCCATCTCCAACCCCATCCCCCTACAAAATCCAGATGTACTTGCTGTCTTATTCTCTGGGGCACCCTACATGTCACTTGTTAGAATTTATCTGTGGAGTTTCTTATTCCTTGTTTTACCTCCTCTTCTAGGTCTTTAGCTCCATGAGGGCTTTATCTGTGTCATTCATCACAGAATCTCCAGGCTGTAGGACAGGGTATGGTACATAATTGATCCTTCACAAATATTTGTTGAATGAATAAACATATTGGTCACAGTACTCTGTGGCATGTGGTAATCTCAGGAGGCCAGCAAGAGTGGGGATTCTAGGTGCCATGGAAGGATCCATGAAGTTTCTCTCCATACTCTTCAAGTCATTTCTCACTGCTTTAAGGGGTCATTTCCTAATGACCCCACTCTCCCATCAGTAGAGCAACCACCCTTTCTACTTGAATGGGAGCAGGGCTTGTACCAAGAACAAATTATTTTTTCCTTCAATATTCATAGGGATTATTGGGGGAAATTTATTTCCCTGAAATTATTCTATTTCTCATTTCTCTTATTGTGTTTATTTGTGGTTTCATTTGATGGTACCAAGCAAAATATATTTGATTATTATTTGAACCATTTCAGTCCTATTCAGTAATACTAAAAATATGTAGTAATCATTAGCAGGTCTTATAATTGAACATTGGCATCATTTTACATTATTCACTACTGTAATAGTCTAACCAGATTTTCTTATGAATGAATGACTTCAGGGAGTTTTTTTTAAAGGTCACAAGTGATGTCTGATAACCCAAAAAAGATTGATTTTTGGAAACAAGTAACAACACAGCCTGGAAGCCTTAATTTGTTTAATCCCTATCATTGCTCAATAATCTTGTCATCTGGTATTTTCCCAAGGTTTAATATAATGGAAAAAAAATGTTATGGAAAAGAAATTAAACTTGGAGTTTAAGATAATAGAGCTCATATGAAGCATATATACTGGAAATATTTTTTAAGACTCAAAAGCAAAATAAAAAGCAATTAGTTAGGAGGGACTATCTAAGCAGGATTGTCTAAAGTGAAAACCTGTAAAGACTGCACAGATGGACTTCATAAATTTTGGAATTAATAACTCTGGGGCTCCACTGTAACAGGTTTTTAGTGATACATCTGTTGCAAACTAATTGCCTCTTTTCTGCCTGATAACTGAAGTTTATGTTTGGGGCTTTTGCAATAGAGGCAGTTAAAAGCTCAACATTGTCATGTTTTTCCATTAATTTACCAGTGAGTGGTTGGGTTTATACAGATAATTTGATTTATTTTGAAGATAATTGTAATTATAAGTTTGTTTTACTAGACAACTTGTCCTTTATAATATAATTTGCCTTTAACAACAGTGCAATTTCTTCTGCCCTCCTCAGTTGTAACAGCCTTTTCTTTAGGAAAAAAATATGTGTCGGCAATGTCTATGAAGATGATATTTTTAAGGTAGATGAAAATAGAGTGGTTTGAGGGCTCACCATCTTCAGTGGTAGGTCAGATTTGGACAGACCTGATATAACACTCCATCATTATAGCCAGAAACAGGCCAAACCAGAGTCAGGCCCTCCCTTCACTCTCATATATGCTATGACACCTACTTTCAGGATTTCTAAAGACTGAACATTTGTATACTCTGTAACCCAGCAGTTCCACTCTCAGATACATGTATGTCTCATTCATTCAGAGAAACCACTGAGCTACCAAGTTGAAACCACTTCAACTTAGCTGTGATCATTCTGTGGAGAACCATGGGAGTTTATCCAAATCCCCGTTTCCTTTAGGAGCTGGGTCTGGGGTCCTGGTTCAGTGAATTCTTTATGGCACCTCTGACACCGTTCTTACAAGCTCTGATTACAGCGGTCATCAAAAGAACGTGGTTTAGCATGTTATAGTGCTCTCGGTGTTTTTTGTTTTGTTTTTTTTTCTATCTTTCTTGCCTACAGGTTTGTTGAGGACAACAGCTCCACCAGGGTCTTTTGTTTCTCTACTTAGGGTCAGGCATTTGATGCACGTTTAATAAATATCTGAGGGGAATTCCCTGGCTGTTTAGTGGTTAAGACTATGCTTCCAATGCAGGGGGTCCAGGTTCTGTCCCTGATGAGGGGACTAAGATCCCACATGCCTCGGTGTACTGCCAAAAAAAAGAACACTTAGTAAATATTTGACAAATGACTGTTGTCATTGAAGAGATAGGAAGGTGAACGGAGACCATGCCTGAGCCAGAGTAAGTATTTGCTTTTAAGTGGCAGTTGTGTTGCTTCCTTTGAGTTGTCTCTATTTGATTTCTTTCAGTTCAGTCGCTCAGTCGTGTCCGACTCTTTGCGACCCCATGAATCGCAGCACGCCAGGCCTCCCTGTCCATCACCATCTCCTGGAGTTCACTCAGACTCACGTCCATCGAGTCCATGATGCCATCCAGCCATCTCATGCTCGGTCGTCCCCTTCTCCTCCCGCCCCCAATCTTGTAATGCATTGCTGTCTTCCTCTCCCCCTATTTTTTAAAATTTCCTGAGTAATGGAAATGAATCTAGGAGAGAATTCTCTACATTTCTAAAGGATTCTTGGATAGAGTAGAAGCTGCATGTGCTTCTGTTTTGGTTTTCTTTACTCTCCATGTGTGAAGGGGTAGCTTAGATGAAGTGCTGGGCCATAGAAGAATATGTCATGATAGTTAACTCAAGCGTCTTCTTATCCACTGCTTTATTTTTGAGGTCAGCATTACTGGTGGGTGCATTATATTCCAAATCACCGAAAAGACATAGAGCTCTTCCAGGATAGCATCATTCTGCTTACTAACCAAATCACTGAAAAGACATAGAGCTCTTCCAGGACAGCACCATTCTGCTTACTAAAATACTTAATAGTGTTTTTCTCAGTCTCATCCTGAAAGCAGGATGAGATCTCGTAGAATTTTTAGACTTCAACATCCTTTAGACCCTAACATCCCATTCATCCTGGTTCTCTGCTCAAGAACCTGAGAGAAGGTTTGCTTCTCCAGGTTGAGGTTTCTAGGCACTTGTCTCAGTCTGGAACCGCTTGGTCATTGCCTTCCCTTCCCCTGTGCTGTGTGGCTGACGGGTCTGTCCTCCTGTCGTGCCTGGAGCTCCCACTCCTCACCCGTCATTCCCCTGGGTGTACACACCATACAGTGCTGTTTGTTGTTCCGTCTCTCAGTCACGTCCGACTTTTTGAAACCCTCTAGTTGCAGCATACCAGGCTTCCCTATCCCTCACTATCTCTCAGAGTTTGCTCAGACTTATGTCCATTGAGTCAATGGTGCCATGCAACCATCTCATCCTCTATCACCCCCTTCTCCTGCCCTCAGTCTTTCCCATCCTAAGGCTTTTCCAGTGAGTCAGTGCGTCGCATCAGGTGGCCAAAGTATTGGAGCTTCCGCTTCAGCGTCAGTCTTTCCAGTGAATATTCAGGGTTGATTTCCTTTAGGATGGACTGGTTTGATCTCCTTGCAGTCCAAGGGACTCTCAAGATACAGTGTTTTACCCTTTCTTTTTCCTCTTAAAATAGTCCTAAAAATAGACTCTTCTACTTCAGTTTTTTTCCTCCAGATTCCTCTGAGTTTTGTCCCAAGTTTCTTTTTAGATTCTTAAGATATTTAAATTATACTCATTTAAATGAGATTGTTCATTGGTAAGAAAAATCACGCCTCTAACTCTGGCAGACAGTTTCTTTTGACCTTTAAAATAACTTAATGGGAACATGGTTTGTTCAGCTCAGCTCTGCTTGGGGGGTCTCATGACATTTGCATCGTCTCTAGGCCTCTGCTTCACCCTGTTATTATAAATGATTGTCCTGAACAGAGTCCATCTAATATGGGTCCTGTGGTATATGTGTGAGAGAGACAGAAAAATACACACACACAGAGACACACACACACACAATGTTATAGAAAAGTTAGTTCTTATGGAAATAGTTACAGAAAAGAGAAAAAGGTTAAAGTTTGGATCTGCACCATTATCATTTCTGTTTTGTCTAACCCTTGACCTGAGTGGCCCTATTATTCTCTTGCCTGGAACCCCATTCATCTAAGATGTGCCTGCTATTCTTGGCACTAAGGAGACAAAACTTCACATGTGTTTACATTTGATTCCCTTCATCTTTGTGACCCATGGAATGCAGATATCTGCTTAAGGGTGAGTTCATACGTGGTGTTTATGCCCTCATTGTCAGGAAAGTGGTGCTCAGTTTTTGGGGAAGGCAGACTGGGAGCTGCTCTTCAAGCCCAAGCCCTCTGGAGGCCAGAACAGAACCACCTGCCAGGAGGAAGATTTATGAGTGGTGTTTTCCCTCACCCAGGATGGGTGGTTTTCCTATCCTGTATACAACTTTACAAAGTTAAGGGAAAAAAAATTGATAGTAAAACTAATTGTGTGTAACTTTAGAAAAGGTATCATTATCCAATTAGGTTACAGTCTAATTTGACTAATTCTTTTAATAAAACAGTTTTTTTAACTAAAATAGTATACAGTCATATAGAAAGCAATCTGCAGAATGTAGATGATGAGGAAAGCAACAATAAAGAAAATGAGAATCATTGTTTATCAGGTGTCTGGCCTGCTCTGCTTCCTTCCATCCTCCAGGTCAGACACTGTTGCATAAAGGTCTATAGTAAAAAGACTTGCCTTAAAAAAAAAAAAAAAAAAAAAAAAGACTTACCTTATGCTTTTAACCCCACCACCTTGAACTTCAAGCCCCTTTTTAATGAACACCTGCTAAACCTCTGTCTGGACACAGGTGGTATTCTGCAGACACAGTTTGGAAAACAAGAGAGGTTCAACTAGTCACACAGCCGGCCAGGGCCTGAGCTGGAGCCAGACACAGTTGCCTCCCCCTACCCACCACCAGCTTACCAGATTCTTCCCACTACTTGTTTTGATGGTGTTTTGAGATTGCTCTTTAGCATTAAAATCTAGAACAGTATATTAATTCATTCTGTTTTATTCACTAAAACCATTTTCCCCAGGCTCATGTGGGGCACATGTACCACAATATCTAAGACAGCGTCTCTGTCTCTAGGGAGCCACAGTCAGATAAGAAAAGAGCTACGCACAGGCCTTCAGCAGATGTGGAAGAACCACTGGGTGCTGTATACTCGACCTGGGGCTGTGGGGTGGGTGGGTCAGTTCTGCCTGGGAACCTGTGTGGGCTACATGGAGAATGGAGCACAGGGACTCCAAGAGGCAGTGGAGCCTCTGGATAGAGAGAGCTGGCAAGGGGAGAGTCAAGACTGAGTTTGGCAGCCTGTGGACAGCAGGGCTTTTAGCAGGGTGTCTGGTGGAGAAGCACAGATGGTGTTTAATGTCAGCTCTGAGTCACCCTTTGAAATTGCACAAGTTCAAGGGGAAGGATCTGGAAATTCTCCAGCACATTATTTGACCTTCCAGTCTCTCAGTAACCATTTGGTGTCCAGCTCTTAAGTGGAAGTTCTCTGCAAAATCATGTCATACAGGAAAAGTTAAAGAATAATTTCAAGAAGGTATGCCTTTCTTATGCCTTAGTCTGTGAACCAGAGGGTTTATTCCCCTCCCTTAAAATACTTTTTACTGGTGCATGCATTGCCACCACCCGACTTTGACAAAGACTCAGGTTCTGTGGATTCTCAATTCTTGCCTCATCGCCAGGAATGACTGAATGAAGGTTAAATAAAACTTCAAAAGCAGGGCCAGAAGATACTGAGCTTTTGAATGTGATAGTGCTTAAGATGGAAAATATATTTTCTGTCTAGCTTTTTTTGCTGTTGCCTTGGCAACTGGTTGGGTTTTTTTTTAAGCTTTCGATTTTTCTCAAAAACGTGAGCTGCTTTCTTTGATTTAGCTCAGATGTGTGAACAGATTTATATCTCATTCAGTGTCTCTAGTGTAAGTGTTTATGAGGTATAGATTCTCATTTTTCATAATCTTCACAAGGTTGAACAGAGATAAATAATTTCACATATCTGTTAGCTTGCCTGATTAACCAAACAAAGACAAGTCACCATGATCTTTTTTTGTCTGATGTCAAGTACTGTGAAAATGATTCAGATTCATTTTTATAAACTATAACTAAATATCTAGATATTAGGCTCTTTAATGTCTCTGACAAAGTCTATGTGAAAATTGTTTCCACAAGCTATAAATGCACCACGTCCTTTCTGTCTTCCCATTACTTCCTCTGCTCTAGCCACAGGGGACTCCTGGCTGGTCCTCATCCTGGCTAATTAAACCTGCCCTCTTTTAGGGACTCTGCATGTGCCGTTTCCTCTGTCTGAAATCCATCTGCCCCAGATATTCCTCTCTCATTGCATGTAGGGCTTCCCAGTTAAATGCCATCTCCTCAGAGAGGCCTGACTGTTTAAAAACCAGAAGGAACAGCAAATAGGAATGTAGACTTTGAGCAATGGGGAGGATGCTGAAGGAGACAGGAAGTATTGTTACTCATGGTCAGACTTTTAGCCTTATCTGACTTTTAAAAGCTCTGAGCCTATATTACGTTTAAAAACATAAAAATTAGGAATTAAAATATGTTTGAAGCAGCCCTGCTTCTGTGCATATGTCACTGATTCCGTCTGATGTAAGTTTGATTAATGTGAATTCAGTCCAGTATCTGATGTCCTTGGCGGGTAGTCTCATTTGTTTAACCAAATCCATTTGCACTTGCACACAGAATAATTAGTTCAGGCTCACTTTATTGGAAGTCATGCTGAAGACATTTATCATTTCTTTCTTTACCATGGAGATGGATAGGACTATGGCTTATGGTTGTTGAGGCTCTGTGCTCATTAAAGATGGATTGGATGTATATGATACCAAACTGAACTTTTTAATTACTTCAGATTTAGTGCTGTACCTTTGCCATGCACTTAATCTTCCGCAAATATTTACCCTTCCCAAACTGATTTATAATTTATAACTTGTCATGTCAAATGAAGCATTTTCTGAATTACAGTCTTTTTTTTTTTTAATTACAGTCTTTAAAAAATAGCTGACACACTGTCCTTTGTGGGGAACTTTCAACATGTCCATCCTATGATTTGGAAATAACCCTTCTCACTCCTCTCAGCCTTAGTCCATACTTATTGATATATTTATATTGGATACAGTTTAATGCTTTTATTCTGTCATCTGGGTCATTCTCATAGAGAGAAATGGATGGGTGGGTGACTAGATGGAGAGAGAGAGAGAGGCAGATTGACAAACTGAATTGTGCTAAGAATGTGTGGAAATAAAGTATCAGAAAACAGAGAATATACCACCAGCTTTAGTCTCAGGTTTTTAGTCTCAGGCTTCCCAGGTGGCTCAGTGGTAAAGAATGCCTGCAATGCAGGAGACCCACGTTTGATCCCTGAGTCAGGAATAACCCCTGAAGAAGGGAATGGCTACCCACTCCAGTATTCTTGCCTGGAGAAACCTATGGACAGAGGAGCCTGGTGGGCTACAGTCCATGGGGCCACAAGGAGTCAGACACAAGTGAGCAACATTTCTTCCTCCTCCTCCCATGCCTTATTGGTCTTTGGTTCCACTTCCTGAGTTTGAATCCTGGCCCTGCTACTTACTAGCTGTGTGTCTTTGTCCAAGTTTCTTAATCTCTGTGCTTCAGAGATTTCATTATCTATTAATTAGCCCACTTAATGCCTATTCCAGCCTCCTCCTAGCATTATCTCTTGCTTTACACAGGGTTGGAAGTTTCCATTTCTAGATCTTTCAGCTAGTATTCTGGAGTTAGATATGTTAATCAAATACATTCCCATAAACCTCTGAATTCAGGCCTAGATTGTGTGGGAAGAGAGATGGGGCCTGGACCTTCATTTCATTTCTAGCTGGTGTGGGTAATGGCAGAGGCAGCGTGGTTCTGAAACCAGCTGCTATAGTAATAGCTTCCTGACTCAACAGGCAGCTTCCTGATTGAGAACTTCCAAATTGTAGCAGAAACTGAGTTTGGAGCAGCATTTGTAGCAGCAGCTTCCTGGTTTTTTAGGTTTCAGCAGCATCTTTGTCTGTCCAGTTCTGCTGAGTGATTTGAGGAGTAACTCCAGAAGTTCGTCTTAAGAGTCTGTCTCTGCAGTTCTCCCAACAATATCATGAGCTGTGTTATACCTGTCTTTCTGTTTAAGGTAGCCAAAGTGACTTACGTTGGGTGCAACTAAAGATCAAGATCACCTTCGCTTATAGAATTGTAATGAGGAGCGATAAGGCATTTAACAGGCCTAAAACATGTAGCGTGCTTAGTTGCTCAGTTATATCTGACTCTTTGTGACCCCGCAGATTGTAGCCCACCAGGCTCCTTTGTCCATGGAATTTTCCCAGCTAGAATACTGGAGCAGGTTGCCATTTCCTCCTCCAGGAAATCTTCCCTACCAAGGAATTGAACCTGCATCTCCTGCATTGCAGGTGAATTCTTTACCACTGAGCCGCCAGGGAAACCCAAAACATGTGGCATGCCTCTCTCCCCTTTTTGACATTCTTGTAGCTTTTTTTGACCTCAATTAATGGTATACCTACAACCATGAATAACATGGCTATTTATTAGCTTGTTGGTTCATTCATTCATTCATATTTATTGAAACAGTTATTTGCTGGGTGGCTATTTTAATTAACACGTGTTCTAGGTGTCTTGGGGCAGTAGAACTCAACCAAACATTAAATGTTAAACATTAGAATCATCTGCGAATCTTTTTTTTTTTTTTAAAAACTTGATGTCTGTGCCACATTCAAGACTTATTGAAGACAGGGAGTGTGTGTGTGTGTGTGTGTAAATATTTTTTAAATTGAGATACAGTTTCTATACAGTGAAGTACATGAGTCTTTTGTGTTTCAGCTTGGTGGATTTTACATATGTAAAAAGAAAAAAATATATATATTTATACCCAATTAGCTACTACCTAGGTCAAGGTATAGCAGCAGCAGCAGGTCAAGGTAAAGGAAAACAGAAATATGCATGAAAAATATATTGTGTGCATGGGATTTGTGGGGCTCCTTTTGAAAGGAGCTAAAGTTTCAAATACATTTGAGATTTTGCCACTCAGAGGTCAAAAAAGTAATTGTCTGGAATGACCAGTATAATGAGGTCATTTTCCTCTTTTTCCTTCTTCATTGTCAGCTACAAATTGGTACCCCGTCCTAGGTTTATGAAGAAAATTATTTAATTTATATGTGAAGTGGAATAAATTTAAGAAGGACCTTAGGTAGCAAAAAAAATCAATAAAGCTGTAAATGTTACCACCAATAACTTGTGAGTCATAACCTTTGACCCTGTTTGTCTTCTTATGGTTGGCATAATTCATTGGCCAGCTAAACGCAAGCTTGCTTTCTTTTAAAAGGTGTGTTTATTCATGTTCTTTTGGCCGCTCCGGGTCCTGATCACGTGCTCGGGCTTCTCCAGTCAGGCTGGACAGAGGCTGCTCTCTGGGTGCAGTGTGTGCTTGGGCTTCTCATTGCAGTGGCTTCTCTTGTTGCAGAGCGTAGGCTGCAGGGTGCACAGGCCTCAGTAGTGGCTGCTGGCAGGCTCAGTAGTTGTGGCACATGGGCTTAATTGCCCCTCAGTGTGCCCAGTGTTAGTTCCCTGACCAGGGATCAGACTCACGTCCCCTGCATTGGCAAGCGAATTCTTAACCACTAGACCACCAAAAATATACTTTCTTAAAATTAAGCTATATTGCTTCTTTTATATGATCTCTTCAAAGAGAGTGAATATTATGAAACAGTAAAAATAATTATTTTCCTTTTTTTTCTAAAAGGGTGCTTGGTCTGTAGGTCAGTGTACAATTAGTATTGTAATGCTGAGGGCACTAGAGTAGCAGCATGAGCTGACTTAGGAAGATCAAGTTAGTAACTTTTGAAAAACATATGAAAACAGTTGATTAGAGAGAGAGAAAATAACATCTGTGAAACATTGTTAATAAAAGTATCTATATTTTTTAATAAAACCAACTAGAACAACTTTGAAGTGGAATGACTTTGCATAATTAACTCATTACAGAATGACATTTTCAGGAAAGAAAATGTAGAGCCTAATAGATACAAGGTAATATATAATCAAAGGCAAAAATAAAAATCCTAAAACCAGCCATAAAGAAAAGACAGATTGCTTATAAATGAATGATAATTAAGCTGACTGTTGATGTCTCAGTAGCAGCCATGCAAGCAAGAAAGCAGTGGAATAATATCTTTTCTATTTAGCCCCCTTACAAAATATTGTGATTGATAAATTTGAGAATTCATGCTTTTATCAGTTCTGAGACATTCTCACCCATTAACTCATCGTGCATTGCCTTTCTTATGTTCTCTCTGTTGTCTTTTTCTGAAATTCCAATTAGAACATCTCACTTTGACTTACATATCTCTTAATTTTCTTTTGTTTTGTTTTCTCCATCTCTTTGTCTCTCTGTGCTAAATTCTGACTAATATCTTCAAATCTGATTTCCATTTTGTAATTCTCTGTCCAGCAGTGTCTAATCTTCTATTTTTACCCAGCTCAGTTCAGTTCAGTTCAGTTCAGTCGCTTAGTTGTGTCCGACTCTTTGAGACCCCATGAATCGCAGCACGCCAGGCCTCCCTGTCCATCACCATCTCCCAGGGTTCACTCAGACTCACGTCCATCGAGTCCGTGATGCCATCCAGCTATCTCATCCTCGGTCGTCCCCTTCTCCTCCTGGCCCCAATCCCTCCCAGCATCAGAGTCTTTTCCAATGAGTCAACTCTTCGCATGAGGTGGCCAAAGTACTGGAGTTTCTGCTTTAGCATCATCCTTCCAAAGAAATCCCAGGGCTCATCTCCTTCAGAATGGACTGGTTGGATCTCCTTGCAGTCCAAGGGACTCTCAAGAGTCTTCTCCAACACCACAGTTCAAAAGCATCGATTCTTCGGCGCTCAGCTTTCTTCACAGTCCAACTTTCACATCCATACATGACCACAGGAAAAACCATAGCCTTGACTAGACGGACCTNGAAAAGACCCTGATGCTGGGAAAGATTGAAGGCAGGAGGAGAAGGGGACGACAGAGGATGAGATGGTTAATAACATCACTGACTCGATGGACATGAGTGTGAGTAAGTTCCACGAGTTGGTGATGGACCGGGAAGCCTGGTGTGCTGCAGTCCATGGTTTTGCAGAGTCAGACACGACTGAGCAACTGAACTGAACTGAGTGAGACTGGATGCCATGATCTTCATTTTTTTAATGTTGAATTTCAAGTTAACTGACTGGTTCAAATTTGGAAAAGGAACACAGGACTGTATATTGTCATCTTCCTTGTTTAACTTATATACAGAGTATATCATGTGAAATGCCAGGCTGGATAAATCCCAAGCTGGAATCAAGATAGCTGGGAGAAATATCTACAGCCTCAGATATGCAAGTGACACCACTGTAAGGACAGAAAGTGAAGAGGAACTAAATAGTCTGTTGATGAGGTTGAAAAAGGAGCATGAAAAAGCTGGGTCAACTGTCCTGATCCCTGATAATATCCAGAGAGACCTCCTCCTTCTCCCTGCCCCACACTTTCTCCTTCCAGTTCCTCCTGCATCTGATTGCAGCATCATTTCCGATTTCTGCTCGAAAGCTCCTTTTTGCATGCCATTTTCTTTCAGCTGGACGGGTATGGGTGCCCGGCACCCTTGAGTTCTATGCTCTGTCTTGCCCACTGTGCTTTCTGTCTTCCAGATACTCCTCCAGGTTGTCATCCCTCGGTGGCACCCTTCTGGCCTTCCAGCATACAGTGAATGCATATGTATGCACTTAGTTTCATATTCTCAGTCTGGGTACTGATGCTTTCTTTAGAATAGGCTCTTAACAGGCAAACTACAGTGTCAAAGCATTTGAGTCTCATAGCCCTCTGGGAAGAAGACATTGCTTTTCCTCCACCCAGCAAGCTGTGAGGAGACTGGTCTCCCTATGTCCTGGGTGACATCCACCTCTTCCACAGCCATCCGTGCCCACTGCGGCTAGAGTATGGGTACAAACTTC
>SJYX01002275.1:0-130025 GCA_006410675.1 Oreotragus oreotragus
TGATCCGCCTCCCAGAATACTGGAAATAAAAGCAAATATAAACAAATGGGATCTAATTAAAATTAAAAGCTTCTGCACAACAAAGGAAACTATAAGCAAGGTGAAAAGACAGCCTTCTGAATGGGAGAAAATAATAGCAAATGAAGCAACTGACAAACAACTATCTCAAAAATGTACAAGCAACTTACACAGCTCAACTCCAGAAAAATAAACGACCCAATCAAAAAATGGGCAAAAGACCTAAATAGACATTTCTCCAAAGAAGACATATGGATGGCTAACAAACACATGAAAAGATGCTCAACATCAGTCATTATCAGAGAAATGCAAATCAAAGCCACAATGAGCTACCATTTCACACCAGTCAGAATGGCAGCGATCCATAAGTCTACAAGCAATAAATGCTGGAGAGAGTGTAGAGAAAAGGGAACCCTCTTACACTGTTGGTGGGAGTGCAAACTAGTACAGCCACTATGGAGAACAGTGTGGAGATTCCTTAAAAAATTGCAAACATAAGTGCCATTTCTTTTCTTTTTTTTTTTAGTGTATAGATTTTAAGAAGTCTTTTCTTTTTGACCCTTGTCTATCCCTTCACTCAGTCTTAATTTGGAGGCTGTATTGTTACTGCAGAACAAACCACACCAAACCTAGTGCTTTAAAATAACAAACATTAAAAAAAACTTTTTATTTTGTTTTGAGGTATAGCTGATTAACAAACAATGTTGTGATAATTTCAGGTGAATGGCGAAGGAATTCAGCCATACATATACATGTATACATTCTGCCCCAAATCCTTCTCCCCTCCAGGCTGCTGTATAACATTGAGCAGAGTTCCATGTGCCATACGGTAGGTCCTTGTTAATTATCCATTTTAAATATAGCAGTGTGTTGTACTCATCCATCCTAAACTCCCTAACTATTCTTTCCTCCCAATCTTCCCCCAGACTCTTGGCAACCGGAAGTGTGTTCTCTAAGACTGTGAGTCTCTTTCTGTTTTGTAAGTTCATTTGTATCATTTCTTTTTAGATTCCACATATAAGGGATATCAAAATATTTCTCCTTCTCTGTCTGACTTTACTCAGTATGACAATCTCTAGGTTCATCTATGTTGCTGCACATGACATTATTTCATTCTTTTTAATGGCTGGTTAATATTCCATCATATATATGTATCACAACTTCCTTATCCATTCCTCTGTTGATGGGCATTTAGGTTGCTTTCATGTCTTAGCTCAGAGAAGGCAATGACACCTCATTCCAGTCTCTTGCCTGGAAAATCCCATGGACGGAGGAACCTGGTAGGCTGCAGTCCATGGAATCGCTAAGAGTCGGATGACTGAACGACTTCCCTTTCATTTTTCTCTTTCATGCATTGGAGAAGGAAATGCCAACCCATTCCAGTGTTCTTGCCTGGAGAATCCCAGGGACAGGGGAGCCTGGTGGGCTTCCATCCATGGGGTTGCACAGAGTGGGACACGACTGAAGTGACTGAGCAGCAGCAGCAGCAGCATGTCTTAGCTATTGTAAATAGTGCTGCAATGAACATTGGGGTGCATGTGTCCTTTTGGATCATGTTTTTCTCTAGATATATGCCCAGGAGAGGGATTGTAGGGTCATGTGGTAGTTCTATTTTTAGTTTTTTAAGGAACCTCCATACTGTTCTCCCTCAGGGTGTGGCAGTGGTGGGATGTGGCTTAGCTGGTAAAGAGTCTTCCTGCAATGTGGGAGACCTGGGTTTGATCCCTAGGTTGGGAAGATCCCCTGGAGAAGGGAACAGCTACCCACTCCAGTATTCTGCCTCAGAGAATTCCATGGACTATATAGTCCATGGGGTGGCAAAGAGTCAGACAGACTGAGTGTCTTTCGCTTCACTTCACTACACTTCATACTGTTCTCCATAATAGCTGTACCAATTTATATTTGCGCCAACAGAACAGGAGGGTTCTCTTCTTTCCACAGCCTCTCCAGCATTTATTGTTTGTGGATTTTTAAATGATAATCATTCTGGCTGGTGTGAAGTGATATCTCATTGTAGTTTTGATTTGTATTTCTCTAATAATTAGCAACGTTGGACATCTTTTCATGTGCCTCTTGACCTTTATGTTTTCTCTGGAGAAAGGTCTGTTGAGATCTTCTGCCCACTCAGGCTGCAGGGCTGTGGTTTTCTTGAGTCTAATGTCTGCTCTCTAATGATGAGACTGGTCTAGGGGGTAGTGGAAGCTGCCTGGAGGGCCAGGGTTAGTGCCTGCCTATTGGTGGGTGGAACTGAGTCTTGGTCTTCTGATGGGCAGCACCATGTCTAGAGGTATCAGTGGAAGACTCTAGGCAGCTTGTCTGTTAATGGCAGCTGGGGGGGCTATGTCCCCACCTAGTTAGTTATTTGGCTTGAGGCTTCCCATCACTGACACCTATAGGCTGTTGGATAGGGCCATGTTTTGTCAGTCATGAGTGGAAGGCAGGTCCCAAGATGGCAGCCACCAGCAGGAGTGTTCAAGCTGTAGAATGTTCCCAAATATGACTGCTATCAGTCTCTATCATCTTAGTTTTTTGAATGTTGAGTTTTAAGATTATGGAGACTGCTAGTAGTCATATTTGGGAACATTCTATAGCATGAACACTCCTGCTGATAGCTGCCATCTTGAGACTCTCCTTCTACTCATGAGTGCCAAAACCTGGTCCTACCCAACACCTATTAAAACTCTACATTCAGTAAACTGAGATCATGGCATCTGTTCACATCACTTCAGAGAAAGTATATGGGGAAAAAATGGAAACAGTAACAGTTTTACTTTCTTGGAATCCAAAATCACTGTGGATGGTGACTGCAGCCATGAAATTCAAAGACCCTTGCTTCTTGGAAGAAAAGCTATGACAAACCTAGACAGTGTATTAAGCAGAGACATCACATTGTTGACAGAGGTCTGTATTGTCAAGGCTATGGTTTTTCCAGTAGTCATGTATGGATGTAAGAGTTGGACCCTAAAGAGGGCTGAACACTGAAGAACTGATATTTTGAACTGTGGTGCTAGAGAAGACTCTCGAGAATCCCTTGGGCAGCAAGATCAAACCAATCAATCCTAAAGAAATAAACCTTGAATATTCATTGACTGTACTGATGATGAAGTTGAAGCCCCAATACTTTGGCCACATGATGAGAAGAGCCAACTCATTGGAAGAGACCCTGATGCTGGGCAAGACTGAGGGCAGGAGGAGAAGGGGGCAACAGAGGATGAGAGGATTGGATGACATCACTGATTCAATGGACACGAACTTGGGCAAACCCCAGGAGATGGTAAGGGACAGGGAGGCCTGGCATGGTGTAGTCTATGGGTTGCAAATAGACACAACTGAGCTACTGAACAACAACAATCTGTTGCTGGTCACATCATTTGCAAATATTTTCTCCCAGTCTGTGGATTTTCTTTTTGTTTTGTTTATTGTTTCCGTTGCTGTGCAAAAGCTTTTGAGTTTAAGTAGGTCTCATTTGTTTGTTTTTGTTTTTATTTCCATTATGCTGGGAGACTGCTTGAAAAAGATATTGCTGCAATTTATGTCAAAGTGTGTTCTGCCTATGCTTTCCTCTAGGAATTTTATAGTGTCCAGTCTCACATTTAGGTCCTTAATCCATTTTGAGATTATTTTTGTGTATGGTGTTAAAGAAGGATCAAATTTCCATTTTTTCTTCTTTTTTTTAAACGTGTAGCTATCCAGTTTTCTCAGCACTATTCGTTGAAGAGACAATGTCTTTCCAACATTGTGCAGTTTTGCCTCCTTTGTCATAAATTAATTGGCCATAAGTGCATGGGTTATTTCTGGGTTTTCTATCCTGTTCCATTGATTATATTTTTATTTTTGTGACAGTACCATACTGTTTTAATGACTGTAGCTTTGTAGTAAAGTTTGAAGTCAGGAAACCTGATTCCTTCAGCTTTGTTTTGCTTTCTCAAGACTGTGTGGCTATTCAGGGTCTTTTATGTTTTAATAAGAATTTTGAGATTTTTTTTGTTTGTTCTAAATGCCATTGGTAATTTGATAGGGATTGTGTTGACTCTGTAAATTACCTTGGGTAATACAGTAATTTTGACAACATTGATTCTTTCAGTCTATGAACGTGATATATCTTTCCATCTATTTGTGTCTTCTATTTCTTTCATCAGCATCTTATAGTTTTCAGACAATGGGTCTTTTTCTCCTTAGGTGGGTTTCAGTTCAGTTCAGTTCAGTCACTCAATCATGTCCAACTCTTTGCAACCCCATGAATTGCAGCATGCCAGGCCTCCCTGTCCATCACCAACTCCCAGAGTTCACTCAAACTCACATCCATCGAGTTGGTGATGCCATCCAGCCATCTCATCCTCTGTCATCCCCTTCTCCTCCTGCCCCCAATCCCTCCCAGCATCAGAGTCTTTTCCAGTGAGTCAACTCTTCGCATGAGGTGGCCAAAGTACTGGAGTTTCAGCTTTAGCATCGTTCCTTCCAAAGAAACTCCAGGGCTGATCTCCTTCAGAATGGACTGGTTGGATCTCTTTGCAGTCCAAGGGACTCTCAAGAGTCTTCTCCAACACCACAGTTCAAAAGCATCAATTCTTCAGTGCTCAGCTTTCTTCACAGTCCTCATATACATTCATGACCACTGGCAAAACCATAGCTTTGACTTGACGGACTTTTGTTGGCAAAGTAATGTCTCTGCTTTTGAATATGCTATCTAGGTTGGTCATAACTTTTCTTCCAAGGAGTAAGCGTCTTCTAATTTCATAGCTGCAGTCACCATCTGCAGTGATTTTGGAGCTCCTCAGTATTTTATTCTTTTTGATGCAATGGTAAATGGAATTATTTTTTGAATTTCTCTTTCTGATCTTTTGCTTTTAGTGTTTAGAAATGCGACAGGTTTCTGTGTATTAATTTTGTAACCTACAACTTTACCAAATTCACTGATGAGTTCTACTAGTTTTCTGGTAGTAGCATCTTTAGGATCTTCTATATATAGTATCATGTCATTTACAAATAATAACAGTTTAACTTCTTTTTCAATTTGGATTCCCTTTACTTCTTTTTCTTCTCTGACTGCTGTAGCTAAGATCTCCAAAACTATGTTGGATAAAAGCGGTGAGACTGAACATCCTTGTCTTGTTCCTGATCTTAGAGGAAATGAATACAGCTTTTCACCATTGAGTATGATGTTAGCTATAAGTTTGTCATATGTGGCCTTTATTATGCTGAGGTATGTTCACCCTATGCCCACATTCTGGAGAATTTTTATCACAAATGTGTGCTGAGTTTTGTCAAAAGCCTTTTTTGCATCTGAGATGTTCATGTGTAAAATGATAACCATTTGTTTGCTTATTGTTTTGTGGGTCAGCAGTTTGGGCTGGGCTAGGTTGGGTAGTACTACTTTGCTGTTGTTGTTGTTGCTGTTGATTTTATTTTTGTCTTGCCTGGGGTCACTAATCGAAATCATCTGACAGCTCAAATGGGGCTGAATGGTCTAAGGACCTTACCTGTTTAGTGTTTGGCCAGTTGCTACATCCTTGATTTGTTCCTATGTGGCTTCTCCAGTAGACTAGCTTGGGGTCATTCACACAGAGGTTTCAAAGTTGAAAGAACAGCTAGGAGAGGTATGAGTATGAGGTATGAGTATGAAAATGAAAGTTACTCAGTTATGTCTGACTCTTTGCGACCCCATGGACTATACAGTCCATGGAATTTTCTAGGCCAGAATACTGGAATGGGTACCCTTTCCCTTCTCCAGGGGATCTTCCCAACCTAGGGATTGAACCCAGGTCTCCTGCATTGCACGCGGATTCTTTACCAGCTGAGCCACAAGGGAAGCCTGAAGTGAAAGTCACTCAGTCCTGTCCAACATTTTGTGACCCCGTGGACTTCTCCAGGCCAGAATACTGGAGTGGGTAGCTTTTTCTCTTCTCTAGCAGATCTTCCTAACCCAAGAATTGAACCAGAGTCCCCTGCATTGCAGGCAGTTCTTTACCAACTGAGCTATCAGGGAAGACCATTCAATTCTCTGCTTGTATGTAGTATTGTTTGCAAATATTCCAAGGGATAAAGGAAGTCTGGGTAAATCCAGATTCAAGTGGTTGAGAAATTGATGTTACTTCCAATGGGAGAATTGGCAAAGTCATATTGTAAAGGGGAGTGATACAGGAAGAGAATTATTATGACCATCTGTGCAGTCTGCCAAATTAGCTTTCCTTTGTCCTTTGGTATAGCCTTTCCTCATCTGTATCACCCTCTAAGCTATAAGCTCCCTGAGGCAAGGACCTTGACAGGCTTATACTTTCATGTATCCCTAGCACCTTTTCCATTGTTATATAACTATTCATTGAACTGAATTGAATATAAAGTACTTTCAGGGAAAAAAGATCATGGAAAGGGCAAGTAAAGAATGAAATTGAAAGACACAAGCTCTATTGACAGTTTTGACTAGATTAGTTATTTAAACAACTGCTCAATGCAGGCAAATAAAACCATTTGATTTTTAAAAGCTAGGTTATTAATTTTTTGTCTGAGCTGACTAGCTGTTCGGTAATAAAGTTGAAACGGATTGTGGATGTATAGCCAAAATAAAATTATAGTATGCCAGTCGATGTCAGTTTGACAATACTTTCCTATTGTTGGTTCACATCAGACAACTTTTCAAAGATTACTGTTAATGTGTTCCAAAAGTGGTTAAAAGCTTCATTTTATCAGTGAGTTAATAGTTATTAAATTAACAAGTATTGGACAATGGAGATGGGAGCCCCTGGGGAAGTGAAGGTTTTCTTCCACAAAACCCTGAAGCTGCATCTGAGGTCTAAAGAACAAATTTCCACCCAGTAGAGCTATCCAGTGATTGAATGAAAGCATTTGGAAGTTGTATAATCACTTATTTGGGAGGAATCTGATAAAAAACCAAGGCACAGAGAGGTTAAGTAATTTTCCCAAGATCATACTAGTAAGTGGCAGACCTGTGGAATATGCCCAGCTTTCTGGATTCCTTAGTCTATGCTCAAGAGACAACATGTGAAAAATGCTAGACTGGATACAATAGCTCTAACCCTGAGCCTTTGGAGTGGGAGCACTGACACCAAGACAGTAGACTACCAGAGAACTAACCCTAGGGAGTATCAAATAGTGAGAAATCACGCAAAGGAAACCACTTGAATACAAGACCCAGCATCATCCAACCACCAGTAGCACCCTGTGCAGGATGCCTCATCTAAACAGCAAACAAAACAAACATACAAACCCAGTCATCAGCAGACAGGACTACCACCTCACTTAGCCTTGCCCATCAGAGGGAAAAAAAAAAACAAACAAAAACTCAGCACAAATCTCACCCTATACAAAGCTTACACAAACCACTGGACCAACCTTAGGAAGGCAGAAACCAAAAAGAAGAAAGAATTCAACCTTCTTCAAGAAAAGAATTCAACTTTCCTTGAAGCCTGGGAAAAGGAGACCTCAAATACAATAACTTAAAAAAAAATAATGAAAAGGCAGAGAAATACTGCACAAATGAAGGAACACACTAGAAACACAGAAGTCCAAATAAATGAAAAGGAAATAGGCAAACTACCTGAAAAAAGAATTCAGAATAATGATGGTAAAGATGATCAAAAATCTTGAAAACAAAATGGAGAAAATGCAAGAATCAATTTAAAAAGAACTAAAAGAATTAAAGAATAAATATACAGAGACAAACAACATAATTACTGAAATTAAAAGTACTCTAGAAGGAATCAATAGCAGAATATCTGAAGCAGAAGAATGAATCAGTGAGCTGGAAGATAAAATGGTGGAAATAACCTCTGAAGAGCAGAATAAAGTAAAAAGAATGAAAAGAGCTGAGGGCAGTCTCAGAGACCTCTGGGACCACATGAAGTGCACCGACATTTCAATTATAGGGGTCTCAGAAGAAGAAGAGAAAAAGAAAGTGTCTGAGAAAATTTTTCAAGAGATTATAGTTAAAAATTTCCCCAACATGGAAAAGGAAATAGTCAATCAAGTCCAAGAGGCACAAAGAGTCCCATACAGGATAAACTCGAGGAGAAACACACCAAGACACATACTACTCAAACTAACAAAGACTAAAACACAAAGGAAGAATATTAAAAGCACCAAGGGGAAGCAACAAGTAACATACAAGGGAAATCCCATGGGCTTAACAGCTGATAGTTCAGTAGAAACTCTGCAGGCCAGAAGGGAATGGCAGGATATACTGAAAGAGAAAATTCTAAAACCCAAGATTATTGTACCCAGCAAGGATCTCATTCAAAATTGATGGAGAAATAAAAAGCTTTTCAGACAAGCAAAAGTTAAGAGAATTCAGTGCCTCCAAACCAGCTTTACAACAAATGTTAAAGGGACTTATACAGTCAAGAAATAAAAGAGAAGAAAAAGATCTGCAAAATCAACCCCAAACAATTAAGAAAATGGCAATAGGTACATGCATATCAATAATTACTTTAAATGTAAATGGATTAAATACTCCAACCAAAAGACACATACTGGCTGAATGGATCCAAAAACCAGACACATAGATATGCTATCTACAAGAAACCCATTTTAGACCTCAAGTGACACATATAGACTGAAAGTGGGAGGATGGAAAAGTATATTTCATGCAAATGGAAAGCAAAAGAAAGCTGGAGTAGCAATCCTCATATCAGACAAAATAGGCCTTAAAATAAAGATTACAAGAGATAAGGAAGGACATTATATAGTGATTAAGGGATCAATCCAAGGGGAAGACATAAGAATTGTAAATATCTATGTACTCAACATAGACATATGTCTCAAAACAGGAGACAAACACTAACAGACATAAAAAGAGAAATTGACAGTAACACAATAACAGGAGGAGACTTTAACGCCCCACTCACACCAATGGACAGATCATCAAAACGGAAAATTAATAAGGAAGCACAGTCTTAAGTGATACATTAGGTGAGATTGATATCTTCAGGATATTCCATTCAAATACAGAAGAATACACCTCTTTCTCAAGTGCAGATGGAACATTCTCCAGGATAGAACACATCTTGGGTCACAAATCAAACCTCAGTAAATTTAAGAAAATTGAAATAATTTCAAGCATCTTCTCTGACCACAATGCTGTGAGACTAGATATCAATTACAAGAAAAAAAGTGTAAGAAACACAGACATATGGAGATGAAACAATACGTTTCTAAATAACCAAGCTTACTGAAGAAATCAAAAGGGAAATAAAATTTCTAGAAACAAATGACAATGAAAATATGACAACTCAAAACCTATGGGATGCAGCAAAAACAGTTCTAAGAGGGAAGTTTATAGCAATACAATCCTACCTCAAGAAATAAGAAAAACATTGAATAGACAACCTAACTTTACACCTGAAACAACTGGAAAAAGAATAACAACAAAAAAATATCCAAAATTAGTAGAAGGAAAGAAATCATAAAGATACAAGCAGAAATAAATGAAAAAGAAATGAAAGGAACAATAGTAAAGATTAATAAAACTAAAAGTGGGCTGTTTGAGAAGATAAAATTAACAAATCTTTAGCCAGACTCATCAAGAAAAAAAGAGAGAAGAATCAAATAAACAAAATTAGAAATGAAAAAGGTGAGATTGCAACAGACAATGCAGAAATGCAAAGGATAATAAGAGATTATTATGAACAACTATATGGCAATAACGGAGAAAGCAATAGCACCCCACTCCAGTACTCTTGCCTGGAAAATCCCATGGAGAGAGGAGCCTGGTAGGCTGCAGTCCATGTTAAGGGTCGGACAAGAGTGAGCGACTTCACTTTCACTTTTCATTTTCATGCATTGGAGAAGGAAATGGCAACCCACTCCAGTATTCTTGCCTGGAGAATCCCAGGGACAGGGGATCCTGGTGGGCTGCCATCTATGGGGTTGCACAGAGTCGGACATGACTGAAGTGACATAGCATATGGCAATAAAATAGATAAATTGGAAGAAATGGACAGATTCTTAGAAAAGTTCAATCTTCCAAGACTGAACCAGGAAGAAATAGAAATTATGAACAACCCAATTACAAGCACTGAAATTGAGGTTGTGATAAAAAACCTCCCCAAAAGCAAAAGCCCAGGACCAGATGGCTTCACAGGAGAATTCTATCATACATTTAGAGAAGCGCTAATGTCTATCCTAATATTATTTCAAAAAATTGCCGAGGAAGGAACACTTCCAAACTCATTGTATGAGTCTCCATCACCCTAATACCAAAACCAGACATAAAAAAAAAAAAAAAACCACAAAAAGAAAACTACAGGCCAGTATCACTGTTCATCACTGATGAACACAGATGTAAAAATCCTCAGCAAAATTTTAGCAAACAGAATTCAGCAACACATCAAAAAGCCCATACACCATGATCAAGTTGGGTTCATTCCAGGGATGCAAGGATTCTTCAATATATGCAAAACAATCAATGTGATACACCATTTTTAACAAATTTAAAGATAAAAACCATATGATCATCTCAATAGATGCAGAAAAAGCCTTTGACAAAATTCAGCACCCATTTATGATGAAAACTCTTCAAAAAATGGGCACAGAAGGAACCTACCTCAACATAGTAAAGACCATATAGGAGAAGCCTACAGCAAACATTATTCTCAATGGTGAAAAACTGAAAGCATTCCCCCTAAGATCAGAAACAAGACAAGGGTGTCCACTTTCACCACTGTTATTTAACATGGTTCTGGAAGTCCTAGCTACGGCAGTCAGAAAAGAAAAAGAAATAAAGGAATCCAGATCAGAAAAGAAGAAATAAAGCTCTCACTGTTTGCAGATGACATGATACTATACATAGAAAACCCTAAAGGTAGATTCAGAAAATTACTAGGGCTAATTGTGAACTTCCTGATCTTCAAGCTCGTTTTAGAAAAGGCAGAGGAACCAGAGATCAAATTGCCAACATCTGCTAGATCATGGGAAAAGCAAGAGAGTTCCAGAAAAACATCTATTTCTGCTTTATTGACTATGCCAAAGCCTTTGACTGTGTGGATCACAATAAACTGTGGACAATTCTGAAAGAGATGGGAATACCAGACCACCTGACCTGCCTCTTGAAAAATCTATATGCAGGTCAGGAAGCAACAGTTAGAACTGGACATGGAACAACAGACTGGTTCCAAATAGGAAAAGGAGTACGTCAAGGCTGTATATTGTCACCCTGCTTATTTAACTTATATGCAGAGTACATCATGAGAAACNGCTATGGTTTTTCCTGTGGTCATGTATGGATGTGAAAGTTGGACTGTGAAGAAAGCTGAGTGCCGAAGTATTGATGCTTTTGAACTGTGGTGTTGGAGAAGGCTCTTGACTGTCACTTGGACTGCAAGGAGATCCCACTAATCCATTCTGAAGGAGATCAGCCCTGGGATTTCTTTGGAAGGAATGATGCTAAAGCTGAAACTCCAGTACTTTGGCCACCTCATGCGAAGTGTTGACTCATTGGAAAAGACTCTGATGCTGGGAGGGATTGGGGGCGGGAGGAGAAGGGGACGACAGAGGATGAGATGGCTGGATGGCATCACTGACTCGATGGATGTGAGTCTGAGTGAACTCTGGGTGTTGGTGATGGACAGGGAGGCCTGGCATGCTACAATTCACAGGGTCGCAAAGAGTCAGACATGACTGAGCGACTGAACTGAATCAGTGAATTTAAAAAAGTTTCAGGATACGAAATCAATACACAGAAATCACTTGCATTTCTATATACTAACAATGAAAAATCAGAAAGAGAAATTAAAGGATCAATCGCTTTCACCATTGCAACAAAAAAATTAAATATCTAGGAATATATGTACCTGAAGAGACAAAAGAACTGTACACAGAAAATTATGACACTAATGAAAGAAATCAAATATGACATAAACAGATGGAAAGATATTCCATGTTCCTGGGTCGGAAGAATGAATATTGCAAAAATGACTATACTACCAAATGCAATCTACAGATTTAATGTGATCCCTATCAAATTACCAATGGCATTTTTCACAGAACTGGAAAAAAAAATTCCACAATTCATATGGAAACACAAAAGACCTCGAATAGCCAAAGCAGTCTTAAGAAAGAAGAATGGAACTGGAAGAATCAAACTTCCTGATCTCAAATTATACTACAAAGCTACAGTCATCAAGACCGTAGCAGAAATACAGACCAATGGAACAAGATAAAAAACCCAGAAATAAACCCATGCACCTATGGGTACCTTAATTTTGACAAAGGAGGCAAGAATATACAATGGGGGCAAAGACAGTCTCTTCAATAAATGGTGCTGGGAAAACTGGACAGCTACATGTAAAAGAGTGAAGTTAGAACACTTCCTAACATCATACACAAAGATAAATCCAAAATGGATTAAAGACCTAAATGTAAGACCAGAAACTATAAAACTCTTAGAGGAAAAGATAGGCAGAACACTCAGTGACATAAATTAAAGCAAGATCCTCTATGACCCACCTGCTAGAGTAATAGAAATAAAAACAAAAGTAAACAAATGGGACCTGATTAAACTTAAAAGCTTTTGCATAGCAAAGGAAACTATAAGCAAGGTGAAAAGACAACCCTCAGAATGGGAGAAAATAATAGCAAATGAAATAACTGACAAAGGATTAATTTCCAAAATATACAAGCAGCTGGTACAACTCAGTACCAGAATACCAATACCAATATCAATCAAAAAGTGGGGAAAAGACCTAAACAGACATTTCTCCAAAGAAGACATACAGATGGCTAACAAACACGTGAAAAGCCGCTAGACATCACTCATTATTAGAGGAATGCAAATCAAAACTACAATAAGACATCACCTCACACCAGTCAGAATGGCCCTCATCAAAAAGTCTACAAACAATAAATGCTGGAGAGTCTACAAACAATAAATGTGGAGAAGAGGAAATGCTTTTGCACTGGTGGGCAAGTAAACTGATATAGCCACTACGGAAGATGGTATGGAGATTCCTTAAAAAACTAGGAATAAAACCACCATATGAGCCAGCAATCCCACTCCTAGGCATATACCCTGAGGACACCAAAATGGAAAGACATGCATGTATCCCATTGTTCATTGCAGTGCTATTTACAATAGCTAGAACATGGAAGCAGCCTAGATGTCCACTGACAGATGAATGGATAAAGAAGTTGTGGTACATATACACAATGGAATATTACTCAGCCATAAAAAGGAATGCATTTGAGTCAGTTCTAATGAAGTGGATGAACTTGGAACCTATTATACAGAGTGAAGTGAATCAGAAAGAGAAAGATAAATACTGTATTCTAACACATATATACAGAATCTAGAAAAATGGCATTGAAGAATTTATTTACAGGGCAGCAATCGAGAAAGAGATATAGAGAATGGACTTATGCACATGGGAAGAGGGGAGGAGAGGGTGAGATGTATGGAAAGAGTAACATGGAAACTTACATTACCATATGTAAAACAAATAGCCTAATGGGAATTTGCTATATGGCTCAGGAAACTGAAACAGGGGCTCTGTATCAACCTAGAGGGCTGGGATGGGGAGGGAGCTGGGAAGGAGTTTCAAAAGGAAGGGGATATATGTTTACCTATGGCTGATTCATGTTGAGGTTTGACAGAAAACAGCAAAATTCTATAAAGCAATTATCCTTCAATAAAAAATAAATAAATTAAAACATAATAAGTATTAACTTATATCTGATTAATGAGAAAAATAAAAGAAAACTGACATGTATATACTGTAGCTTATTAAGTAGATAAACTTTCATAGCATGAGGTCCATGGAAAGAAAGAGTGAAAGGGACCCTACGATGAGAGTTGGAAGACTGAGAACTGTGTTAAGTGCCTTAAAATATGGGGAAGCCAGTATAGTTTTAAGAAGTAGGTCTCATAAAAATTGCATGAATTAAGAGAGTAATGATAGAAATTAATATATTACTTATCTATTGCTCTGTACAAAAATTTACCCCAAAATATAGTGGCTTGAAACAACAGTAATTGTTTTCTCTCGTGAATCAGGAATTTAGATAGGGCATAATGGGATGGCTTATCTCTGTTTAGTAATATCTGGGGCCTCGGTTGGAAGAACTGAGAGTAGGGGCTAGAGTAATTTGTCAAAGGGTAATACCCATACAGGTGGCCTGATCTTTCCTCACAAAAGGTAGTTGGATTCCAAGGATAAAGACAAAATAAGAGATCAAAGTAGAAGCAGAGAAGAGAGTGAGAGCGCTATATTGCTGTTGATGACATCGTTTTGAAGTCATGCACTGTCTCTTCTGCTACCTCTATTCTTGCTGGTATTCATGAAGTACAGCCCAGTGTCTCCAGATGGGGAAATAGGATCCGCCTCTTAATAGGGAGTGATAAAGTGCTTGAAGCACATGTGGAACCAGAAATATTGCTGTGGTCAATTTTGGAAAATGTAATCTGCCACCACGGAATGTGAGAAGACTTGTTAGATTTTTAAAATTATATACTCGTACAGAATTTTTTCACTTGTGGCCTGAGTCATGAATATGATTAATAGTGTTAAACAGAACCGGGAATATTGACTCTAGGGGGAATGCATTAATTAGAATATTTTTCAAAGAATTCAGGAAACATGAGCAATAACTTTCTTGTCATGATGGTGGTGCATTTTTATTACAAATGACAAAAACTGAACTCAGATTGGATTCATCAATAATAGGGAATGTATTGATTTATGTAACTGAAAAATTTGGGGAGATAATGCCTATTATAACTGGATAAAGGTCTCAAATGGTGCTGTTAGGAATCAGTGTTTCATCATCTTTCAGCTTTGTTTTACCATTTTTATTTCTCAGGCAGACTTTCCTCAAGTCTTAGAAAAAGAAGTCAGCAGTAATTCTAGGCTTATATGCTTTCAGCTTAGCAACTCTTTTTGAAAATGTCTCTTTTAGAGTGTCTTTTTCTCAATGGCCTCAGCCATAGTTCAGAGTACTGAGACTCAGTGGGCTGGACTCAGAAAAAAAGACTATGAATCACCTCTGGGTGGTTATGGTTCACATTAGGCAAGCTTGGATCACATCCATAAGGCTAGAGGTTGTGGTGTTGTGTGTGTGTGTGCTAGGTTGCTTCCATTGTGTTTGGTTCTTTGTTATCCTATGGACTATAGCCCACCAGGCTTCTCATCAATGTGATTCTCCAGGCAAGGGTCCTGGGGTTGGTTACCATTTCCTCCTCCAGGGGATCATCCCAGCCCAGGAAATGAACCTGTGTCTCCTGCTGCTCCTACATTGTAGATGGATTCTTTAACCTCTGAACCACCAGGGAAGATTCAGAGGTTGTGGTTGGCCACATCCAAATTTTATGAATTAAGAGCCATAGTCCACCTTGAACTGACCTTTAACAGGAATAGGAGAAATATAGTACTGATACAGACACTGTGTGCCTGTGGAGAAAGTATTTTCCAGCAATGATAGAGTGGATGACTTTGACAAGAAAAGAATAAAATACCTAAACACTGACACTATAAAGAAGAAATCAAGAGCTAGAACTGCTGATTGAGTTAATGAGTTATGTACCAGTTTGACTTTATTCTTATATATTTATTTGATATGTAGTTTTTGAATGGGCTTCCCTTATGGCTCAGCTGGTGAAGAATCTACCTGCAATGCAGGAGACCTGGGTTCAATCCCTTTGTTGAGAAGATCCCGTGGAGAAGGGAAAGGCTACCGACTCCAGTATTCTGGCCTGGAGAATTCCATGGACTGTATAGTCCATGGGGCCATAAAGAGTTGGACATGATTGAGAGACTTTCACTTTCTGTTGGCTATCTAATGTATGCCAGGCATGGAATTTTATATATTTAGCTAGTAGTGCAGCTTGAGTCCAAGTAAAAATTAGACTAACCTATGTACGCCTGGCAGATACTTGGGGTGAGGCTGGTAGAAAACTATTGTGTGAAGACCTCAGAGCCTTTAGTAAAGTTTCATGCTGAGAGGAGGTGAGATGAAAGGAAAGTGAAAACCTGTACAATTGGAGGAGAAAAAAAGGGTAGCATAGTGCCTCCCATTCAGATCAGTTCCCTAAGACCACTGTCCTTGAATTATACATGCGCTTAGTTGCTCAGTCATGTCCAACTCTTTGCGACCCCATGGACTGTAGCCTACCAGGCTCCTCTGTCTGTAGAATTTCCTAGGTAAGAATACTGGAGTCAGTTGCCATTTCCTTCTCAAGAAGATCTTCCTGACCCAGGAAAATCGAATCTGAGTCTTTTGCACCTTCTTTACAACTGTGCAACCTGAGAAGACTTGACTTATGTATGAACCTCAATACATGCGATTGATTGGAGGTCAATATTGAAGTTGCTGTAAGTAGCATCTGTAGCACTGTGTACATCTTCATCCAGAAGAAAGAAACTCAAGGAAAGAACAATATTCTTCTACTTTGCAGCTGAATAGCTGATTAGCTTCCATATCTTGAGTATTACAGTATCTTGGATGTGGCAGGAAATATTTCCTAATGATAATTCCAGCAGGCATAAATTCAGACTAGTGAGAGTGTATTTATTTATGAGCTTATATGTGATATTCTCTGGCTACTTCTAAGAATATCTGGGAATACTTTTTAGAGAAGGAAAGTGAAGGTCAGAATCATACAAATATGCATTTTTGCAACTAAGGAGGCATTTGCATTATACATAGTTCAGTGTAATCAAATACTAGGAGTACAAAGTAAGAATAAATTGTAGTAAGAAGCATTAGTAAGTCAATAGTTTTCAGTACTATTAGGATGTACTATTTGTTTTTCTTTAATACAAGGAGCTGTGAGTAGATCAGAGTGAAAAAGATTATACTTTAAAAAGTATGAATTTTAGACCAATGTATGAAAACCTAGAGTAATATTCAGGGGCATGTTGGAAAAAGCCACCATTGTTTCTCAAATGTACTGATTACATAATCTATAATTAAAAAAATGACCATAATTGTCTAATGGATCTTCTAGGATGTTATGTCAGAAATGTTTGACCTTGTCTAAGATCCTACACAGAAAATGGTGAAATATACTTCTCTTTAAACTGCTCTATTCTCAAATACATTAAGGAAACTTAGAGAGCTTAATTAGCCCTGTGATAGACCAGAAGAGAGAAGGAATAAGATGAGATTCAGAATAGTGGGCTCTAATAAAAGTATGTTTAAAGTATAATGCAGGTTAGAAAAAGAAAACAAGTTCACAGACAAAAACATTTGAATTTTACTTTGAAAGATGAGTTGAAATTCACTGGATTTCAGGGATAGTGGGAAGAGACCATTCAAAGTAGAGGAAACAGTAATGTGCACACACACAATAACCCCATGTTTGAGAAGAGTGAGCAGTCTTGGTTCTGGAGCTCAAGGTATTGGAGGTAGACAGAGAGTAGTGGATAGAGAATCTTTCACATTTTGCTTATGAGTTTAAAGTTTATCATGTGAGACACTAGGAGCCATGAAAAGGTTTAAACAAAAGAGTGATTTACTTTGTCTCAGAAAGATTACGTTGGCATCATTTTGGAGGACTGGAGAGGGTCAAGATGAGGGAGAAAAAGCTAGTTAAGTCTTTCATTCATAAGCCATACTAGACATGTCTGATACTCCATGGCAAATTGTCTTGGTAGGTGGTGGCTGAATGTTTACCAAGCAGCAGTCCTGTTTGGGGTTTGCTCTGGGCCTACTTTAGATTTCATGAAGCTAATGAATATGAAAAAAGGTATTACTAGTCTACTGTATTTTAATATAGCATGACTTTTATTTGGGTATGCAGAGAAGATACATGGAAGAATTGCCTATGTGATTAACTTTTGAGAAGGTTAAATAAAAGGGTTCTGATAGGCTGCCTTTGACAGAATTTATATAAATATCAGGGTTTTTAAGGTTGTTTTATTATATAATTAGGGCTGTATTTTTAATGTCACAGTGTGATTCAAATGTAAACATTTACTCAACAGATTTTTGGAATATGTGCATATTATATGGGAAAGCATTTGTCCCTATAGCCTTTCTACATCTGGATCAATTAACTTTCCAAACTAACAGCTTAGTCTAGTTTCAGGTTCTAGAGGTAACCCTATGTAGGATTACCTGCCTGCAATGCAGGAGAGGTAAAAGATTCAGTTTTGATCCTGGGTAGGGAAGATCCTCTGGAGATGCTTCAGACAGATAACTTGGGAGGACCTACACTGAGGTCTTTGGATAGACCTTTTACTTATCTGATTTTCTTACTTTATTAATTAGGATCCCAAGACTGTGCTTCTCAGCTGGTGCTAGTGCTAAAGAACCTGCCTGTTGATTCAGGAGACATAAGAGATCCAAGTTTGACCCCTGGTGGGTTATGGTCCACAGGGTCACAAAGAGTCGGACACAACTAAAGAGACTTAGCACGCACACATGCACAGACTATAGCCACCAGGCTCCTCTGTCCATGGGATTTTCCAGGCAAGAATCCTGGAGTGAGTTGCCATGTCCTCCTCCAGAGGATCTTCCCTACCCAGGATCAAACCTGAATCTTTTACCTCTCCTGCATTGCAGGCAGATTCTTTACTGTTGAGCTACCAGAGAACCAGGTTATAGTCTGTAGGGTCACAAAGTGTTGGCTATGACTGAAGCAACTTAGCATACATGCACACCCCAAGACTAAGCCATAGCTTGTATCCCAGTTTCAGTAACATGTTTCAATCCCCGTCCTTTCTCTTAACCCCTGCTTTGATAATTCATTTAGTTCATTAATAATTAACCAATTATTTAATTACCCATTAAATAACTCATTTAATATTCCAGTTTCTTGACTGTGACCTTCTACCACCTAGGACTCAAATCCTCTCTCTGACCATGCTACCTGCTATGGGGCCTCTTGGACAATCAGACTAGCTCTATAACAGCTTTCTCCAGGTGTGACCCTTCTCTGTACTCTGTTCCCTAGGACGTTCACTCTCATTCCATACAGATAACTGGAACTTATAACTGGTTCTCAGACAGCTGGTTCTAAGCCTCTTTTGATTTGTTCTGTCCATTTGCAGACTATTCTCTGGTTCCAAATGTAAACAAACAGCAATATTTTCTATTTACTCTAGGAGAGTGATTTTCAAACAGCTTCTCCCAAAATCTATGGAGATATTTTAAGAATTCCATGTTTAAATTTGATATAATTTTACTCCAAAATACTTTGATTATTAAATATGCCCACCCCAACTCTTCGTCCTTGAGTCCTCAAAATAGAGTTTAAAACCATGGATACAGGGAAATTTTTAATTAGCTATTTAGTTTAGAAATGAGGCACCCATTCTTAAGATATTTAGTTAGTACTGAGGCTTTTTTACCCATCTTAAATTGATTGAAGTGCTTACAAATTACAGGAAAGGCTATCTATCTCTCTGGTTACTTGTCTTTGTAATACCAAAAGGTATTTGTAACAGGAGAGTGGTGAGTGGTCAACTTATCTTTGCCACTAGCTATCTGAGTTATCTTGGTCAAGTTCTTTAGGTCTCCAAGCCTTGGTCTCATCTGGAAGTTCCTTAGGAGGTAGAGCAAGGATCTGAAGATATTGATATCCTAGTAAATACTTATTCTCTCATTTCATGGTAGGGTTGACACTATCTTATGATGTATAACGTGTAGAGATTCCTATGATGATTATTATTAAAATGAAGATAGTAGAGTCAGATTGTCCTTGTTGGTATTAGTTTTCAGTAACTAACTAAATCAATAAAACCTAAACTATTGAGCCAATCATGGGAAAAGAACATCATAAAATGAGTTGGTCAAAAATAGTGTACAGCCCTGTCCTAGATGTCCTATAGGACTCTTGATTGCATGTGATGAAAAAGAAAAACAAAAAATACTTAAATTAGCATTAGGGGAAAAAGTCAATGGAAGACAAAATGAAAAGCCTAAGGTGATCTGTGAGATCTGTGAGGATCTCATGGATCTGTGAGACCTCTGTGGCATGACTAGATGAAGGAGTCAGATTATGCTTCTGTAATCTCTCTCTATCTCTCTCTCTTCCAGTCCCTCTCTGGACCACGGCTTTTCATTTTCTGCTTTGCTTTTTGCTCTGGTTGCTTCATTTCTAGCCAGGTTTTCTTCCAATGATGATGTGGTAGGTTCAGTGTAATATATGTATAACAATTCCTGCAAAAGTCCCAGATGTCGTCCTTGTTCTCTTATTGCTATAGATACATGGACCTAGGTTACATGTCCATTTCTCAGGACCACTTGTTAGGTCTGCCCCAACCAAATTTGAAAGGCTGAGGATAGGATGAGGGCTGGCTTCTCAAAAGGAGGAGTTAGCTTCTGTCACCAGAAATTGGAGTGTTGCCAAGTGTGATTACTGTCACTTCTAAGTGCATGATCTTGGATAAGTTCTTGAATTTTCTGAACCTTAGATTCATCACCCCTTATTGATAGAAATAGTTCCTCCAGAGGTTTAGGTTGGTAATTAAATAACCTTAGGTATTAATAAGCTTCTCTGAGTAGCTGGCATAAAGTCCTCTTAGTACATCTAATTTTTTCTCTGTTTTCAGTAGCATGAAAATAAGACTTGTGAGGAAGCCAAGTATAAAACAAGAATTACTCTGAAATTTCTACCACAATTTCCCTTTCCTTTTGATCTTACACATTTATAAATGGAAAGCATCAACGTCTATGCAACATTTTCTATAGGCCTGCACTGTGTTAGGCAGTAGACATATCCTGTGCCCAAGAGGATAACTTCTTATGTTCTTTTGGGGCCTTGTGACACTCAAGTAGCTCCAGTTACCTACCCAGAGAAAGCTGTCAGAGCCTAACAGCCCATGTCAAAAAAGGCATCAGAGGCAGAAATGCCTGAAAAGCTCAATATGTCACCTCCTAGAGAATACTAGCCACCCTGGGCATAGAAGTTGAAAACTGTGGGACTGTCAATCAATGTGCTGTTTGGTAATTAGCTACTCTCCTGTTTTGTCCTGTTAATGTGAGGACAAAAGCTGTGATGATATTGACACAAGCTGAAGAACATGCAGCAATTTGAATGTGTTGTTTGTTAGAATAAAGCTGTGGTTATGTAGCTTTAGAAGTGCTAAAAGTAATTAGTTACAACTGATCTTGACTATCAAAGAAATGCATGGGAGTGAGATTCTGGGGTATCCTTTTAGTTCCTGATTGATTTTTGCCGTAGGTTGTTTTTTTTTGTAATTTTTCTAATAACAAATACTGTGTGACAATAGCCTTCCTTCTAGCATGATTGTGATCTTCAGTCTCTTGGTCCTGACAGAATCCATTAGTGGATGCATTACATGCCTGGGTAAAAATACAGAGCTGGTCAAGTCCCATTACAATAAGAACCTTTGTTTAACAAAATGGTTCCCAAGTTTTTCTGTGGCATAATTAATTCAGGTAGCATAGAAAATAAAATATTTGGATAGCACAGAGTATTTGGAAATTCTTTTCAGATTTCTCTTAAGTAATTGTGAAATTATTTATTGCTTATTAAACAATTAAAAATTATCTACTGTGTTTGTTGCTTGGCATTGAGCCTTCAGCAGTGGATGAAACAAAATCCCTTCTCTCAGAGACATCACATTCTAGTGGATGGCAAGGAAAATTGTATTAGTTTGCTAAGGCTGTCATAACAAAATACCACAGACTGGAAGCTAAACAAAGGAAATTTATTTTCTCACAGTTCTGAAGACTTGAAATCCAAGATCAATGTGTCAACAAGTTTGGTTTCTCCTGAATACCCTCTCTTTGACTTGCATAGGGCCACCCTCTAGCTGTGTTCTCATGTGGTATTTCCTTTGTGTGTGCATTCCCCTGGTGTCTCTGTGTCTAAATTTCCTCCTCTGATAAGGACATTATGTCAGATTTGATTAGGGCCCATCCAATGGCCTTCTTGTAAATTAATCGCCTCCTTAAAGCCCTTATCTCCTAATGTGGTCACATTCTGAGGTACTGGTATTAAGACTTCAACGTATGAATGTTGTGGGAACACAGTTCAGCCCAGAACAACAATGAAAATAAAATCAATGACTATATATTACTTAAGATATTGTCCTGGTACTGTAAAGGAAAGTTAAGCAGGGTAAATGATGGGATGAGAAAGGGGTACATTGTAAACAGGATGGTCAGAGAAGTTCTCTCTGTTGAAATAGCATTTGAACTGAGAAATGAAGAGAAGGAATGAAGCCCAGAAATATCTGGGGAAGGGGTGAGGGAGTGTTTTAGGCAAAGGAGATGGTCCTTCATGTAGAAGGAGAAGTACCAAGAGGCAATGTGGCTGGAATGGAGAGTGTAAAAGGCCCAGATGAGATCAGAGGTAACAAGCCCATCATGGAAGGTCTCAGAGGCCTACTCAGAAGGTGTGGCCATCTTCTGGCAACAGTACACTACTAAAACCTGCAATCAAGACTGTGTGGTCTGTGTTGGCAGGCTTGTGTAGGATGTTGTGGACAGCCCTGGCTATGTAATTTGTGGGTCCAATGCAGAATGAAAATGTAGGACACCTTGTTCAGGTGGCAAGATGGTGACAACAGCGTATAAAACCAAGGGCAGGGCCCTTGTAGTTGTAGGTCTTTGAGCAACTGTACAGGTTATGTGCCCCAACTGTGGAAATATACAAGAAGTAGCTGACTCAACACATTCTTTTTCAAAAGTAAAATGCACAGTTGAATGTTGTATAGTCTTATGGAATATGTGTTCCTGGAGTTTGGATTTGAAGTCCCTGGTGAAGTCCTGGCTTCTTTGTTTTCTCTTAGCCAGGGTTTGCCAGAGAAACAGAACCGGGAGGAGATTATATATATATAAATATAAAATATGTGGCTACAATATATATATATATATATATACAATATGTGTCTAATGCAATTATGAAGGCTAAGAAGTTCCACAATCTTCTACCTGTAAACTGGAGACCCATGAAAGCCCATGTTGTAATTTCATCAAGTCTGAAGGCCTGAGAACCAGAGGAGCTAATGGTATAAACCCCAGACTGAGGGCAAGAGAAGAAGAAGATGATATGTCCCAGTTCAAACAGTGAGGCAGGAAAAATAAAAGGGTGAATTTCTCTTTCCTCTGCCTTTTCTTCTGTCCTCATTAGGTTGGATGATTCTCACCACATTGGGTTTACAATCTGCTTTACTGATATATCCATTCAAATGATAATCTCATTCAGAATACCATCACAGACATGCTCAGAAATAATGTTCAATCTGGGCATCTTGTGGTCACTCAACACATGAAATTAACCATCACAACCAGTGATACCTAAAGTAGAATTCTCACCTATAAGAGAAAGATTATCAGTTCAGTTCAGTTCATGTCCGACTCTTCGATCCCATGGACTGCAGCATGGCAGGCTTCCCTGTTCATCACCAACTCCCGGAACTTGCTCAAACTCATGTCCATAGTGTTGGTGATACCATCCAAACATCTATAATAGGATTATAGACCCTGTCTTATAAGGTTTGATTTTGGTCCAATTTAGGAATAATGGTGGCAGTTTTTGGTAAACTGTAGGATTCCATGAAAGTATTATATTTAGTAATATATTTAATTTGCTTCTCCTTTATGTTCTGTTTTGACATCTCCTCCTTCCTGTAATTCCTGAACAAAGAAAGCATTTTGTGAACTAATGGTGATAATTTATACTGAAATAAATATTATTCACCTCTTTTTTTTATGCAGGAAATCAGTCTCATTATGCAATAACGTTTTATTATGGGCAAGAAGCCCAGACGTCAGATTGAATGTTATGCTTTGTCCCATGACATGACTGAGACTGTATATCAATAGTCTTTATTCCTCTGCAGCAATTATTTGGTAAAATGAACAAATTCTAAGTGAGCCTGTTGTTCTGGCCTCCTCTTTCCTTCTTCACTTTTTCTCCTCTAGACAGTCATTTTTCTTCTTTTCTTGTCCAGTTCTCTCCCCAAAGAGCAGCTGTATTCATATGTCTCACCCTGAAAGGGCAGGCAACTGGCTGCCATCAAGGCCACTCTGTGGCCTGGTCAGTGGGGAGCCATGAAGAGCCATCTGCTTGCCTCTGCTGCAGAAATTGAGTGTCACCTTTGCAGTAGTCCTGTTTACAGAAGGATAATAGAGTTATTCTTAACTAAGTGTATTGTTTGCCAAAGAAAGGGCATAGTTTCAAGCAGTAAATAAGGAGGAAGTGTAACCAATGCCAGCAAGATTACACATTTTGCTGCATGTTTTAGTTTTCTTATAATCAAGTAAGAGATGACAGCAGGCACATGGGGAATGTACTTCTGACTGAATACAACTTCAAACAGTATGGCCCTCTACATGCAGAAATAAATGACAAGAATGCCTGATTTATTGGAAGGAAAAATTGAGTTATTTTAACAGGCTGTATCAATTGTTTTAAGGCTCAGAATTTTTCTTATTTCTCTCTGTGGCATTACCTCAAGCCTATCTATTGTTCCTAAGGCTACAATTGCAGTGTGATGTGATGAAAAAATATGGGTTTAGCACCAGAGTGGCTTATGTTCAGGTCTTCACTCCTTTACTTACTAGATGAATTATATGGGCTACTCAAAACCTTGGGATGGGTTCCTTATTTATCAAATGGGCATTAAAATGTTGTTGGGAAATTTTGAGTAGTCTAATGGTCTTTATAGGAAATACTTGAATATAGTAGATGATCAGTAATGTAAGTATTGGGGACTTCCCAGGTGGTAAAGAATCTGCCTGCAATGCAGGAGATGCAGAAGACATGAATTCAATCCCTGGATCAGGATGATCCTATGGAGTAGGAAATGAAAAGCCACTCCAGTATTCTTGCCTGGGAAATTCCATGGATAGAGGAGCCTGATGAGCTACAGTCTACAGGGTCGCAATGAGTTGAACATGACTATTTGAGCACATTGACATGTACAATATAATTATTACAATTAGCCAGTGTTAAGATAGCTGCTTTTTTTTTGTACCTGTGCATGAATACAAGAAACTCACTCCAAGAACTACATACACCTAATTAACCAGATAGTTTTTATGGTGGTTCAAAACTTGAATCAAGTTAGATACACTTTAATATAATTCAATATACATTTACTAAGTGCTAATTACAGAAAAGTCACTATACTCAGAGTTAGAGGCCCAAAGACAAACCCTGAATTCAAAAGTTGGTAGAATGATCAAGACATGGAATTTCTAATTCCTTTTCTATTGGGCAGTACCCTATTTCACTCTAAAAAAAATTTTTTTTTTGATTCTTGTTCTCTCTAGTTGAGTACTCGTTTTTACAAATATATCACATATTCTTACCTAAATTTGAGGTATCTCCTTTCCTTCTTGATGCTTTATACTATTTCTTAATAAAAGCAGAAGAGTTTTTAACCTTGTCTGGTGCTATATTAAAGAAGACTCACAGCAGGTATGAGTAAAAATGAGGAAAAAACAGATTATTAACCAAGATGGTGGAGTAGAAAGACCTCCTCTCACAAGCACACCAAAATCAGAACTATCTGTAGAACAATCATTGAAGAAAAATGCTGAAACCTACTAGAAAAGATCTTTTGCACCTAAAGACATGAAGAAGGAGCCACAGTGAGATGGGTAAGAGGCAGACTTGCAATATAATCAAGTCCCTTATCCCAGTGGTAACCCACAAAGGAGAATAATTACATTGCAGAAGTTCTCCCACAGGAGTAACAGTTCTGAGCACCCTGTTGGGCTCCACAACTTAGGGGTCCTGCACTGGGAAGATGAGCCTCCAGAGTATTTGGTTTTAAAGGCCAGAGGTGCTTAATTTCAGGAGCCCCACAGGACTGGGGGAAATAGAGACTTACTTCACTCTTAAAGGGTGAACATCAAATTCATACACATGGGAATCCACAGTGAAGGCAGTAACTTGATAGGAGTCTAGGCCAGATCTACCTGCTGGTCTTAGAGAGTCTCCCAGAGAGGTGGTGGTGAGGGGTTGTGGCTCACTCTGAGGACATAGAGTTTGGTAGCAGTCATATTTGAGAATGTTCTATAGCTTGAACACTCCAGCTGGTAGCTGCTATCTTGGGACCCTCATTCTACTCATGAGTGCCAAAAACCAGTCCTACCCAACAGCCTGTAGGTATCATTGATGGGAAGCCCCAAGCCAAACAACTAACTGGGTGGGGATATAGCCCCACCCATCAGCAAACAGGCTGCCTAAAGACTTCCTGAGGCCACAGACATCTCTAGACATGCTCCTAGACATGATGCTGCCCACCAGAGGACTAAGACCCAGCTCCACTCACCAATGGGTAAACACAAGCCCTGCCCTCCAAGACGGTTGCACTACCCCCTAGATCAGTCTTATCATCCAGAGAGCAGATACCAGACTCAAGAAAACTACAGTCCTGCAGCCTGCATACCCAACCCACTCACAGCAGGCCATACCCTAACCTGGAACAAGCTGGGCCCTGGGCCCATTCACTAGAAGGCCAATACAAGTTTCAGAACACCCCAGAACCCATATCCAACAGTGCCAGGAGCTAATCCCCCTGTCAAAATCTGAAATGAGCTCTGAGATCCCTGGGACAGACTCCAGGAACTGGCTCTGCCTGCCAGTAATCTGACATTAACCCCAGGACCTGGCTTCACCCACCAGTGGGCAGGCCCTGGAGTCTTCAGAATGCTGACTCCACTCACCAGTGAGCAAACACTACCCTGGGGATCCCTAGGGTTCTGCAGCCAGCTGCCTCATTTTCAGGCTCCACTAAACAGCAGTCGGCAGCATCTGTACAAAGTAAGGCCTGGCAACCAACTGGGTTAGAAGTCCACCAAGCCCACCAAGCCCACCAGACCACTTACATAATACACAACATCAGAAGGACTCATGCAACTCTCTAAGGGAGAATCCCTAGAGTATATAGTTGAGTGATGAGAGGCAAGTGTGTGCTGGAATGCATCTTCTACAGAAGGCCACTTCTCCAAGGTAAAGAAATGTGAATAACTACCACATACATAGAAAATGAGATGAGTGCAATTGTGCGGTAGTTCGAGCATTCTTTGGCATTGCCTTTCTTTGGAATTGGAATGAATGATGTGTATAAGAGACAGGGGTCGGGAGGGCGCGGCCTGGGGAGTGGAGCAGAGGCTGTGCCGAGTCGGCTCCACTTGAGAGCATTTGGCGTCACCGTGGGGATAACCGAGGGCGCGCCTCAGTGTTCGGGGGCGAGACTCTCAGATGTGATCCTGTGCCCTGCAGAGCCTGGGCGGCAACGGGGCGGGGGACGGACAGACCGCTCACATCGCCACCCTCCCACGGGCGGCCTTCCAGCGTGCTCACCCTCTGCCCCCGCGACAGGGCAGTGAGCGCCCCACCCCCGGGCGCCTGGGGCCCTCACTGTCACTCAGCCCTCCGCTCGCTCGGTGCACCGCGGGCCCAGCTGGTTCTGACCCGCCTCCCCCTGCTGGCTGAGGACCCCGCACGTCCCTCACGTGCTTCCACGTCGTGTCCTCTTGAGTGGCCTGCCTGCTCCCATCTTCCGTTTTCGTGGGATTTTTCAGCCTTTGCTTCGCGAGGCCTCTGCATATTCTGGCTGCAGGCGCTGTCCTTCGAAGGATCTGTGGTTTGTAAATATCTTGGGGCTCAAGCTAACTTTTTTGCTGCTTAATGAATTGCCGCCAGCGTGACATCCTATTCATTATACGTTTCAACAAACATCCACAGACTAAACAACATTTCAGCTGATGAGTGGAAATGACTGATCGAACGTCTGGGTGGCTCTCACACACACGTGACTGCCGAAGCTGTCGCTCACGAGCGTTCGGAAAGATGACTCAGGCTGGCTGCTGAGCGGCTCTCAGGCAAGGCCTAGCTCCCAGGGTCTTGGAGTAAACAGGAGGCTCTCAGACAAGACACAGAGGTCGCTCTGGGGCTGGAAACACAAAGCCTGCAGGGAGATTTGAATGAAAGGGCAGGGGTGAATTATGAGCATGTGCACACAATCTGCCTGCAATGCAGAAGTGAAGCCGCTCAGTCGTGTCCGACCCCATGGACTGTAGCCCACCAGGCTCCTCTGTCCATGGGATTTTCCAGGCAACAGTACTGGAGTGGATTGCCATTTCCTTCTCCAGGGCATCTTCCCGACCCAGGGATCGAACCCGAGTGTCCCACATTGCAGGCAGACGCTTTAACCTCTGCACCACCAGTGGTGTCTGGGTTTGATCCCTGGGTTGGGAAGATTCGCTGGAGGAGGGCATGCCTACCCACTCCGGCATTCTGGCCTGGAGAATTCCAGGGACAGAGGACCGTGGCAGGCTATGGTCCAGGGGGTCACAAAGAGTCGGACATGACTGGGTAACTAACACACAGATGCACACACAGCTGGAAGTGTGACGGTGTGGTGGAGTGAACACGCACAGAACCAAGGTCCAGGTAAAGACAGCCTCCCTGCTCCCAGAGGGCCGTCCTGACCTGACTCCCCGGAGGGGACGATGTTTCAGTGTCTGGTCAGCACGCCCCAGGCCTCTCTGAGTGCCACCTTATACACCAGCTGAGTTTTGTGGCCTCCTCTTTCACACACTTAAAGCAAGGCGTGTTAGCACTTTGACTGACTGTTCTCTGCTACTACAGCCAACCCCACCTGTGAGCTATAAATACAGGACTGANCAGTGTCTGGTCAGCACGCCCCAGGCCTCTCTGAGTGCCACCTTATACACCAGCTGAGTTTTGTGGCCTCCTCTTTCACACACTTAAAGCAAGGCGTGTTAGCACTTAGACTGACTGTTCTCTGCTACTACAGCCAACCCCACCTGTGAGCTATAAATACAGGACTGAGGCAGAGTCTGTGATGCCATCAGCAACGAGCGTGCTCAAGCCCCTGTCCTCGCTGTCATCTCTCAAGGCCTTCTTTGCCAGCCCCCCAACGGGGCTCGTGGGGGCCCTCCCTGGACAAGTCCTTTTATTCTCTGTCCTCCTTTGGACCCTGTTAAGGAGGAGGAACCACCAGGAGGAAAAGGCGAAGCGTGAAGACCCTCGGTGGAGTGGACTGTCCACTCTGGCTGCTGCGGACCAGAGTTTCTTATCTGCGCTCTCCTGGGAGGCAGGGGTCCCCGGGGAAGGACCTCTTGTGGTGCCAAAGCCCCATGCAGTGGCCATTTCATCGCGTTCGTTTACGAAGCTGCTGATAAACCGTGTGCTGTCAGAGATCTCTTCCTAAAGAGCCTCTTTCACTGTGTGCCAGACCTACAACATCACTGTTGACGTCACTCCCACCTCGAGAACCTGTGTTGACTGGGGTGGTGAGTTTTACAGGTCCACTTGCTGGGCCCCAGTGCCCAGCGCTTGGGCAAACATCTGCTTAGGTGTTGCTGTGAAGCCATGTTCAGATGAGATTAACATTTAAATCTCACTGTGAATAAAGCAGGTGGCCCTCCATGTGGGCGGGCCGTGTCTAAGCAGTTGAAGACACTAAGAGGAAAAGGCGGTGGTTCCCCAAGGAGGGCAGAAGCCTCCTCATCCTGGGCGCCTGCTCATCCTGGGCCGCTGACTGCCAGTCTTCCCTGCATTCTTGAGAGTCCCTTGGACAGCAAGGAGATCAAACCAGTCAATCCTAAAGGAAATAAATCTGAATATTTATTGGAAGGACTGATGCTGAAGCTGAAGCTCCAATACTTTGGCCACTTGATGTGAAGAGTCAACTCATTGGAAAAGACCCTGATGCTAGGAGAGATTGAAGGCAGAAGGAGAGGGGGTGACAGAGGAGAGATGGTTGGATGGCATCACTGACTCAAGAGACATGAGTTTGAACAAACTCTGGGAGATGGTGAAGGACAGGGAAGTCTGAAATGCTGTAGTCCATAGGGTTGCAAAGAGTCAATCATGACTGAGAGACCTAACAACAACAACATATTAATATAAGTAGCAACTTAGACAAAATGAGGTGACAGAGGAACATGTTCCAAACAAAAGAAGGAGATAAAACCTCAGAAGAAGAACTAAGTGAAGTGGACATAGGCATTCTACCCAAGAGTTTCAGAGTAATAATTGTAAAGATGATCAAAGAGATCAGGAAATGAATGAATGAACAAAGCAAGAAGTTGTAAATTCTTAAGTTAGGGAGAATATGAAGAACAACCAAACAGAGATGAATTCAATAACTGAAATGAAAAGTACAGTAGAAGCAATCAATAGTAAACTAAATGATACAGAGGAATTGATCAGTGAGCTGGAAAACAGAATAGTGGAAATCATTGCTGCTGAACAGAAAAAGAAAAGAAATGAGAACCGTTTAAGAGACCTCTGGGACAATATCATGCATGCTAATATTTTCATCATAGTGGTGTCAGAAGGAGAAGAGTGAGAGAAAGGGCCTGAAGAAAATGTTTGAAGATGTAATAGCTGAAAACCTCCCTAACCTGAGAAAGGAAACAGTTACCCAAGTCCAAGAAGAGCAGAGAGTCCCATCCAGGGAGGAATACACCAAGACACAGTAATTAAAATGACAAAAATTAAAGAAAAAGAAAATTAAAACAGCAAGGGAAAAGCAACAAATAGCATACAAGCCATAAGGCTATTAGTTGATTTTTCAGTAGAAACTCTGCAGGCCTGAAGGGATTGGCAGGAAATATTTAAAATGATAAAAGGGAAAGTCCTACAACTAATACAATACCTAACAAGGCACTTGTTCAGATTTGATGGTGAAATCAAAAGCTTTACAGACAAGCAAAAGCTAAAAGAGTTCAGCATCATGAAACCAGCTTTACTACAAATGTTAAAGAAACTTCTCTAGGTGTAAAAGAAAAGGCCACAACTAGAAACAAGAAAACTACAAAATGAAAAAGCTCACTGGTAAAGGCAAGCATATAGTAACAGTAGAAAACCATCCACACATTAAGCTAGAAGGGAGGTTAAAAAACAAAAGTAGTCAAATCCACAATAAGCAGTTAAGGGATACACAGAACAATTAGATGAAAATATAATATAAAAACAGTAATCTTGAGGGGAGGAGAGTACAAATACAGGGTGTTTAAAAATGCATTTGGAATTAAAGAGATCAGCAACTAAAAATAATCACATTTGTATACACTGCTATACAAAAGCCTCATGGTAACTGCAAACCAAAAATCTGTAATAAAAATGAGGATAGGACAAAGAGATGGGACTTTAACATGTGAAGAAATGAGAAGTGAGTAAAAGAAGCAATTTGATAAAGATAAAATTGTGCAAAAGCTGGAAAAATATATAAGGGGAAATGAAATAGAAAATAATTTAAGAGAAATGCAAGAGGAAAAGGGAATTTATATCTGAATATGTGGCTGTATCCTAAGGTGTTTTATCTTTCTTAAGGCTTGAAAGAGGTTTCTTTTTCTTGGAAAGATATTGTTAATCAGTGACATTTGTATCTTAACTATATTTTATAGAACATTTGATAATCTTTGTTACTGGTCTCTACATTTATAGAATCAAACAGAAATTTTACAAGATTCTTACTACTTTTATACATCTACTGCTTGACTCAGTTCAGCAGTACATGCCACTGACCAAACACGACCATTCAGAAATCAGTTTTCTCTTCCACGGGAGCAGGATTAAAATTTTCATTTATTTACACGAGAATATCAGGGATCCAGAGAAGGCAATGGCACCCCACTCCAGTACTCTTGCCTGGAAAATTCCATGGACGGAGGAGCCTAGTAGGCTGCAGTCCATGGGGTCGCTAAGAGTCGGACACGACTGAGCGCCTTCACTTTCACGTTTCACTTTCATGCATTGGAGAAGGAAATGGCACCCCACTCCAGTGTTCTTGCCTGGAGAATCCCAGGGACAGCGGAGCCTGGTGGGCTGCCGTCTATGGGGTCGCACAGTCATACAAGACTGAAGTGCCTTAGCAGCAGCAGCATCAGGGATCACTGCTACAACAGTCAACAAATTGTGAGATTGTTCTATTGATAAAATAGTTGCTAGTTCTTTCTAGAAACAGTGGATTCTCATTCTTGCAAATCCAAGAGCTTAGTAATTTCTGAATAGTAAACACAACAGTAGGGCTGGAAATGACTTTTCTAAGCATAGAGGTGTCTAAGCTCTATGTCTCACCTCAATTTCTAAGGTGATACTTGAAAGTTTTTACTTTAAGCATACATTCCACCTCGCAGTGCAACATGTAGTGATTTTGACCACTCGGGTTGGGCTTTGGATATAGTTTGCTTCCTTTTTAGTTTTCTAAAGAACAAGATAATTGAACATTTTTTGAGGGGAAGTATTCAAGAGAATTGGGCTTTCCTGGTGGCTCAGATGGTAAAGAATCTGCCTGTAATGAAGGAGATGCAGGTTTGATCCTTTGGTTGGGAAAATCCCCTAGAGAAGGGAATGGCTACCCACTCCAGTATTCCTGCCTGCAGGATCCCATGAACAGATGAGACTGGTAGGCTACAGTCCATGGGGTTGCAAAATGTTGGAGACTTCTGAGCAGCTAAGCACCCTGCTTAGCACCTTACTTACTGTTGTTGGGTGGCACTTTAACCCTCCTATAGTTCTTTCCCAGGTGACTCAAGTGATAAAGCATCTGTCTATCAATGCATGAGACAGAGGAGACATGTGTTCAATAGCTGGGTCAGAAGGATACCCCAGAGGAGGAAATGTACCCTACTCCAGTATTTTTGCCTGGGAAATCTCATGGACAGAGGAGCCAGGCGGGTTACAGTCCATGTGGTCACAAAGAGTCAGACATGACTTAGGGACTGAATAGACACTTTGGTTCTAGAGAGAAATCTGAGCAGTGAGTCAGAGAGGCTTCTCTTGGCAGTATTTTATCAATAAAGTGACTGCAAAATAAGTTTCAGAGTTTTGAAATAACAGCAGCATCCTATTTTTCATGAACATATCTGACTGATTCAAAACAAAATTTAAAAATGATTTTTATGTGTCTTCAAGATATTTTTAGAAATATTTTTTGCTTTCATTTATTAATAAAAAGTTAGAATATCAGTAATGTTGCTCTTCCATCATTATTTATGAATATTTTCCTCTGGAAAATTCATATGATAAATAGCAAATTTCCCTTTCTTGCTCCTAGTATATCTATTTTCCTTGATATTAACCTGACCATAAACATAGCTCTGAAACCAAGCTAAATACTAAATTTTATTCCTTAGCACCAAAGACTCAACAAAGAAAACAGATCCTCAAGTCAATCTTCAAGCCTCTAATAGTTCTTTCAAACGTCCTAAAGAATCATTTGACACTTGTTTGTTCATCACAATTGAAAAAAAAATGATAGGGAAAAACCTCTTAAGGCAGCAGGAAGCTTTTAGAAGTGAGGTACTGTTGTAGCATTGCTACTAATTTGAGTCATTGTAGTAATAATATTGAAGCTGTTCAGAATCAGAGAGAGGCATTTAAGGCCAAAATTAATAAAAAGTATTTTGTTAGGGCTGTTAGTCAAGGCTTTTCACCTGGACAATATCTATTGTATAAAATATATTACTAAAAATTGGTATCTCATCTTTGGTAGAACATTATTTTAAAATATCTGTTGCCTTATATATTATTAAAGCAATTGGCTCCTAAGAATAGAATAGATTTTGTTCTGCAGTCTTTTCTTAAATTTGAGTATTAACACCTTGGTGTGTGTGTGTGATGGTGTGAAGTCGCTCAGTTGTGTCTGACTCTTTGTGACCCCATGGACTGTAGCCTACCAGGCTCCTCCCGCCATGGGATTCTCCAGGCAAGAGTACTGGAGTGGATTGCCATTTCCTTCTCCAGGGGATCTTCCCGACCCAGGGATCGAACCCAGGTTTCCCGCATTCCAAGCAGATGCTTTAACCTCTGAGCCACCAGGGAAGCCCACCTTCATTAATCCCAAATATCCATGAATCATTCCCATGAATAATGGCATCCCTGATTCCTTTAAAATGAGGATTCTAAAGCAATTCCTCAAATTTAAAGACATTCCAGATTCAAACTCTGAGTGGATTATGCAGCAGAGGTTAAAACTTGAACTTGACCTCCAGTCTTTCCTTTGCCTGTTCTACATTGTTGTATCCACTCCTAATTCCCCCAAGAACTTAGAGAAGCTGGGGGAAGTAGCATGACTCAAAGATACAGGCAGGTCTCCCATATGGAATCCATAGAATAGACCCACAAATCAGTGGACAGTTTCCATTTAAAATCAATTCAGTTCTAAAAAGGAAAAGGCAAAGCTTAGAGGGGAAGGAACATCTTGTGTTAAACTCATTTGTTTGGATTTGCAGGTCAGGTTTCTTCATTTGTCCAGATGCAGTCTTTACTTCTTACAGGTTTTTCTGCTGTGGAATTGTTTCAGCCTTCACAGAAATGCTCAGGCTCCTGACTGGGGCAGACGATCGCCTCTCTAGAAGCTCTCTCTACTGGTAGCAGCCTGTGGCTACCACAGTGATTTAAAAAAATCTTGCCCTCCTTATCTTTTGATTTTGTAATGCTGCGCAGGTACTCAATCCCCAGGTACTTCTCTCCTTGCCTGGATCCTTGCTTCCATATTATTATCACTGATCCGTTTCCGACCATAACCTTACCTTAAACTCTGATGCAGATGTGTCCTGATTTCTAGGGTGGGTACTTGATACTTTATTTTTCTCACTGCATATAATTTGTCTGAGTACCTGGATTCTACCTTAACTAATGATTCCCTGGACTTATTCTACTCTGAGATCTGTCCCGCCCAAGCTCTAGCTTTCACTGTAGGTTACCTGTTCTTTGCTTCCTATATTGTCTTGGAGTCTACTTGCCTTCCAGTTTCAGGGCAAATATTTACCAAAACCTCTGGAAAGTGCTTCTGGATTCCATAAAAACATGGCTTTCCTCTGTATGGAGAAGCCCTGAATAAATATTTCTTTGCCTTGTAGTTGGTCCAAGGCTGATTGTCAATACAATGATATTATATATGTAAAAAATTAGAGTACAGAAGAGTAAATGTTTGGATTTGATGCCAAAGTCTTCTCTTCTCTTTCAGCTGAGAAATACAACATTGGTTTAGATATGGTGGGTTTGAATTGCTTTGAAGCTGAAGAAAAATATATAAATCTCTGAAAAAAATGTTTTGTAATTGGGTAGTAGTAATATTGCTGTGTAAAAACAGGTGCCAACCAAAAAGCCTAGCTTTGAAGGAAAGCTTCTTAGTTGAGTTATGAGACAGCTGGAGAGCAGCAAAATAGATATGGATCCCTAAGCCCTGCAGGAAAAACAACTTTAATCAGGGCCTGACACGTTGGGTGATTGTAACGAAGTCCCTTGGTATGTGTAAGTCCTGTATCAAATGGGACCAATTGACTATTGGCAAGCATTACATTAGTGCAAAACTGGATGAAAAACTGGCTGTTGCCCTGCACAACTCCAGTAATGAGAAATGAGGTTCTTTTGAAAGAAAGGGACTTGGTTTGTTTTGAAAATACATATGTGCACTGCCCCAAGTGGACTCACATTCCTCTAGGCCCAGCCTTTAGATACTGCAGCGGTATTTAGTGCTGTCTTTCCAAGGCTCTCCCTGTGACAGGCCTTTTGGATTCCTTAAATTGATTCCATGGCTCAGAACACCAGTAGCTCATACTGGCAGCCTGACCCAGGAGCGGGGAGCATCATCCGGCCCTGAAAGCCCCTCAGATGGATTTTACAAGGGAGTGGTGCATTCCATGCTTCGAAGTGCAGTGAAGCATGTTTTTAGCACTTTTCACAGATCATAAATTAATTTGAAATGAACCTTTCTCCTCCCACAAAATATAATACCAGAGAAGAACGGTCATGATGGTTTTTCTGCAGCATAGGGCTTGAAGGGGGAAAAGTAATTTTCTCCTACATTTGTTCATGGGACATGTGACAGGTGCCAAATGCTCGGCTTTCCACAAATGCATAGCATGTGTGTCCAATTCAAAATAATTTGTAGTTTGGGTAGATTATCCACACCTTCATCTCTAAACCTGAAACAGTGGAAAGAGCCATGGATATTGCCATCCAAAGATGGGTGTTATGCAGTCGCAACTGATGTCTCAGGAATCCCAAAAGTCCTATCTTGACTGTTTCTGTATCGCATATATGAATGATTATCCTTGGTAATCATTCTGGAAAAGATAAGAAGGAGCAAGTAGCACGTGAAGCCCTATTTTACTATTGTGTGTGGGTATTTGGTAAACAATAAAATAAAGCAATATGCTTTTTGGTAATACTCTAAGGAGGAAAACATGAAGCTGTCTTTTAGAACTTAATGTTCAGAGTGCTTCGTTAACTTGTGTGGAACACATGCTCTCTTACATACAGCAAAAATTTACTAAATTGATTATACTAAAATTGGTTGATCTCATTAGTTTTCTTACTTTCTTTTGCTGTGGTATATAGTAGAGGCCACAGGAAGCAATATTTGATTAATTGTACAATGATTGAAAGTGACTGTGGGTTAGAGAGTAAACAACATTGAAGTGAAAAAGAAGGGCAAGTGAAGACCCCTAGGAAGGCTCTGGAAGCAGTTATGAGAGTTCCACACCGAGATGACGTCTTCGAGGACTCCAGCCCATACTGCGGCCCAGACTTAAAGCCAGATGCCCTCCTGCCCCTGGGGCCCCTGGAGCCCCCAGAGGAGGCATTCAGAGAGTTTTTACTCCCTGACAGGCAGGGTCACACCCCTACTCAGCTCCCGGAGAAGCAGCGGCAAAGATGGACCCTTGTCCCTCTGCTTCTCATGATCGTGGGACTCAGCCGCAGAGGCTGCAGAGGCCGCAGACACAGCCGCTAAGGGCAGTAGGATGCAGCAGCCAATTGCAGCCAACACAGCCCAGGGTTGCAGGAGGTTGGGTTTCCAGTAGACCCGAACCTCATTACCTGTTCCCTGTAATACCTTAGCATCTAAACGACGCACCTCCAGGTGCAGCTGCTCTGGAAGGCCAGAAAGCGGGTGGCGCCCCAGTTCCAGGAAGTCTCCACCCCTTCTTCAAGACCGTTAGAATCTCCCTCCCTCTTGTCATCCCGTGAGACTGCCCAGCCCAGGAACCTGAATCACCCCGCACTCTGTCCCTTTCTAAGATGACCCAGTGCCCTGGGGCCGCCTCTTGCCTGCTGGGATGGCTCCCATTCTGCTTATGGAGCGTTCAGTTCAGTTCAGTCGCTCAGTCGTGTCCGGCTCTTTGCGACTCCATGAATCGCAGCACGCCAGGCCTCCCTGTCCATCACTCACTCCCGGAGTTCGCTCAGACTCGCGTCCATCAAGTCGGTGATGCCGTCCAGCCGTGCTTCTCCCTAAATGAGATTGCTTCCTATATTGTCTTGGAGTCTACTTGCCTTCCAGTTTCAGGGCAAATATTTACCAAAACCTCTGGAAAGTGCTTCTGGATTCCATAAAAACATGGCTTTCCTCTGTATGGAGAAGCCCTGAATAAATATTTCTTTGCCTTGTAGTTGGTCCAAGGCTGATTGTCAATACAATGATATTATATATGTAAAAAATTAGAGTACAGAAGAGTAAATGTTTGGATTTGATGCCAAAGTCTTCTCTTCTCTTTCAGCTGAGAAATACAACATTGGTTTAGATATGGTGGGTTTGAATTGCTTTGAAGCTGAAGAAAAATATATAAATCTCTGAAAAAAATGTTTTGTAATTGGGTAGTAGTAATATTGCTGTGTAAAAACAGGTGCCAACCAAAAAGCCTAGCTTTGAAGGAAAGCTTCTTAGTTGAGTTATGAGACAGCTGGAGAGCAGCAAAATAGATATGGATCCCTAAGCCCTGCAGGAAAAACAACTTTAATCAGGGCCTGACACGTTGGGTGATTGTAACGAAGTCCCTTGGTATGTGTAAGTCCTGTATCAAATGGGACCAATTGACTATTGGCAAGCATTACATTAGTGCAAAACTGGATGAAAAACTGGCTGTTGCCCTGCACAACTCCAGTAATGAGAAATGAGGTTCTTTTGAAAGAAAGGGACTTGGTTTGTTTTGAAAATACATATGTGCACTGCCCCAAGTGGACTCACATTCCTCTAGGCCCAGCCTTTAGATACTGCAGCGGTATTTAGTGCTGTCTTTCCAAGGCTCTCCCTGTGACAGGCCTTTTGGATTCCTTAAATTGATTCCATGGCTCAGAACACCAGTAGCTCATACTGGCAGCCTGACCCAGGAGCGGGGAGCATCATCCGGCCCTGAAAGCCCCTCAGATGGATTTTACAAGGGAGTGGTGCATTCCATGCTTCGAAGTGCAGTGAAGCATGTTTTTAGCACTTTTCACAGATCATAAATTAATTTGAAATGAACCTTTCTCCTCCCACAAAATATAATACCAGAGAAGAACGGTCATGATGGTTTTTCTGCAGCATAGGGCTTGAAGGGGGAAAAGTAATTTTCTCCTACATTTGTTCATGGGACATGTGACAGGTGCCAAATGCTCGGCTTTCCACAAATGCATAGCATGTGTGTCCAATTCAAAATAATTTGTAGTTTGGGTAGATTATCCACACCTTCATCTCTAAACCTGAAACAGTGGAAAGAGCCATGGATATTGCCATCCAAAGATGGGTGTTATGCAGTCGCAACTGATGTCTCAGGAATCCCAAAAGTCCTATCTTGACTGTTTCTGTATCGCATATATGAATGATTATCCTTGGTAATCATTCTGGAAAAGATAAGAAGGAGCAAGTAGCACGTGAAGCCCTATTTTACTATTGTGTGTGGGTATTTGGTAAACAATAAAATAAAGCAATATGCTTTTTGGTAATACTCTAAGGAGGAAAACATGAAGCTGTCTTTTAGAACTTAATGTTCAGAGTGCTTCGTTAACTTGTGTGGAACACATGCTCTCTTACATACAGCAAAAATTTACTAAATTGATTATACTAAAATTGGTTGATCTCATTAGTTTTCTTACTTTCTTTTGCTGTGGTATATAGTAGAGGCCACAGGAAGCAATATTTGATTAATTGTACAATGATTGAAAGTGACTGTGGGTTAGAGAGTAAACAACATTGAAGTGAAAAAGAAGGGCAAGTGAAGACCCCTAGGAAGGCTCTGGAAGCAGTTATGAGAGTTCCACACCGAGATGACGTCTTCGAGGACTCCAGCCCATACTGCGGCCCAGACTTAAAGCCAGATGCCCTCCTGCCCCTGGGGCCCCTGGAGCCCCCAGAGGAGGCATTCAGAGAGTTTTTACTCCCTGACAGGCAGGGTCACACCCCTACTCAGCTCCCGGAGAAGCAGCGGCAAAGATGGACCCTTGTCCCTCTGCTTCTCATGATCGTGGGACTCAGCCGCAGAGGCTGCAGAGGCCGCAGACACAGCCGCTAAGGGCAGTAGGATGCAGCAGCCAATTGCAGCCAACACAGCCCAGGGTTGCAGGAGGTTGGGTTTCCAGTAGACCCGAACCTCATTACCTGTTCCCTGTAATACCTTAGCATCTAAACGACGCACCTCCAGGTGCAGCTGCTCTGGAAGGCCAGAAAGCGGGTGGCGCCCCAGTTCCAGGAAGTCTCCACCCCTTCTTCAAGACCGTTAGAATCTCCCTCCCTCTTGTCATCCCGTGAGACTGCCCAGCCCAGGAACCTGAATCACCCCGCACTCTGTCCCTTTCTAAGATGACCCAGTGCCCTGGGGCCGCCTCTTGCCTGCTGGGATGGCTCCCATTCTGCTTATGGAGCGTTCAGTTCAGTTCAGTCGCTCAGTCGTGTCCGGCTCTTTGCGACTCCATGAATCGCAGCACGCCAGGCCTCCCTGTCCATCACTCACTCCCGGAGTTCGCTCAGACTCGCGTCCATCAAGTCGGTGATGCCGTCCAGCCGTGCTTCTCCCTAAATGAGACTGCTTGCCCTTCACTGCCTCGCTCTTGCTGTCTTTCCTGCGTGAAGCCAAGGACCCTCACTCGGAGGCTCATCCCAGGGGCTCGCTTGACCCTGGTCTGGGAACGACCACCCTCTCGCAGCCCCGTTTTTTCCCTGCACTACTTACAGCTTTAAAAAAAAATTATTAATTGTGGTACTTGGCATTTAACATAAAATCTAGCATCCTAACCATTTCCAAATGTATATAGGTCACTGGTGTTAGGTGAATTCACAGGGTTATACAGAAGTTCCCTAGAACCTTATCTTGTAAAATTGCAACTCTGTACCTGTTAAACATCAGTTCTGTTAGATTTTTAAAAAGACATGTGGTTCTTATTCTAACATTTGCCAGCTCTAAAGGAAAAGATGGTGAGAGACAAATAAATATACAATAACTGTATGTATATGGAACTATATAAAATATGAGATGTACAATAAATATATACCGCTTGACAATTCTAAAAAAAAAGGGGGGGGGGCAAAAGAAAAGCAGAAAGGAGATGTTCTGTTAATAGTGAGTATCCGGGAAACTCAATATCAACTCTGTTGTCAATGTTTTTTTTCCCCCCTGCCTAGATCCTCTCCTGATTTCCAGAAGTACGCATCTAACTGTCTAGAGATGACTGCTCCTATATTTCATGGGTGCCTAAATTCAAAGTCCAAATTGAACTGCTAATTTTTCCTCCAAATATGTTCATCCTTTCGTGGTCCCTGTCTTAGGAATGACACAATTGTTCTACAAAAGATAGACACTTAAGGGTCATCTGAAATTATTTTGTCCATTTTCATTTTCACTTAATAGCTATAAATGGCTTGTAGAGTCTTAGCTCCCACGTTCCCTACTCTTTTATAGCCAAGTCAACTGCTTTAGCAGTTCTTGCTTGGGTTAATAGCTGCTCTGGCTCCCTGGCTATACCCTCTATCTCACTTAAATTTAGCCTTTAGCCCGTGGCCATTGCTTTTTAAATGCAAATGTGATTACATCACTTCCTTGATTAAAATTCTGTGACAGCCCTTACTGCCCATAGGATAAATTTAGCACCCCAAATTCTTCATGATCTAGCTGTGCTTGCTTCTTTAATCCTATTTCCTACCACTGTTCTCTGAGGTCCTTTCACTAGATAAAGAGCAATTTTTCCTTATATATAGTTCTATTTCATACTTCCATGTTGCTGGGAACACCTTTTAACCTTTAGAACCTGGTTTGGAATCTGGGAAGCCTGCCATTACTTCTTAGTTCAAATTATGTTTTTTTTTCTCCAGCCTTCCTAGTGTCCTGTGCATAATATTGATATTGTATCCATCCAGTTAGTTTAACTGCTGGTTTCTCTGTCTCCCTTATTTATTCTGAACTCTTTAGGGTCAGTAATAGTGCTTTATATATTTTTGTATAACCTATGCAGCATACCTCTTGATAAATGATAGTTATTCAATGTGTATTTGTTGAATCAACATGTGGATACAACGGTACAAAGCAAAACTTGATCTGGTTGGTGGTTGAGGAGGTCACTTTGGAAAGATGATCTCTATTGTTTGGGGAGATTTGGCAATGTGTAGACACAGAACTGAAAGAGGATTTGATCTTAATTCAGATTTGATTTAGACTTCTGTTACATATTGATCCTAAGAAAGCCAGCAGCAATTTACAATTGGAGAGTACTATAGGGCATAGAAGTAGTGACACTTATATGAAAAACTGAAGAAAGACAAATTCCTCTCTCTCTTTCTACCTTTTCTTCCTAGCTTCTTGCAAAAGAGATATAAAATAAATATATTCTAATATGTATATATTCTAATATATACATATTATTTTTAAGGTGGCTATGTGAATATAAGTATATATATGTATATGTCTACCTATGTAACTAAAATTTTTTAAAAATGTGGTGTAATCCTTTTTGTTGAACAGTTCAATGTTGATGTGGGTAGTGATTAGAAAAAGGAAGTTTGGGGCAGGGTATGGAGAAGGGAAATCAAGTAATGGTAAAGTTAGAATATATATTTTGAGAGTGGGCCTCTGGGAGAGGAAAAAGCAGGAACAGAGCATATGGGTCTTCAGAATTTCATTCTTCTGCCCGTCAGTGGGGGGAGTGGTGGATACAAAAGTTGACGGTATCTGGGCTAAGTGTGCCTTGGTCTTGCAGGCTCAGTGTGGAGGTACCATGGACAGAGCTAAGGCTGCATCCCTCTAGGTTAGGGAGAATACTAAGAAACTACCGTGGCTATAGGAGGAACATTTTTTTTAATCGCACTGAACTAATTATGAGCATGAGAATTACCAAAAACTTTTTTCTAGTTCAGGTAGCTTCTGTTCATACTCTGGAGCTTTAGCAGGGCTGAAAATTTGGCGGTCAGCATGTTAGATATCCATTCCACTGTGAGCCCAATCTTGTTTTTTTCTCAGAGAGAATGCATTTAGGGAAGAAAATATAGCTAATGACTTCTGCAGTGGGGAGTTCATTAAAAGCTGGCTGATACTGCTGGGAATTTGAAGGCTTATATGCCTAAGTAAGGGGCCTCCCAGGTGGCTCTAGTGGTAAAGAACCCGCTTGCTAATGCAGGAGACATCAGAGATGTGGGTTCGAACCCTGGGTTTGGAAGATCCCCTGGAGGAGGGCATGATAACCCACTCCATTATTCTTGCCTGGAGAATCCTATGAACAGAAGAGCCTGGCAGACTACATAGGGTCCATAGGGTGGCAAAGAGTCGGATACGACAGAAGCGACTTACCATGCATGCATGCCTAAGTAAAGTGATAAGTAGGTTGTGCTTTGTGGGACTTCTCACTTTGGTGTGTAAATATAAGTTGTTATATTGATTGTTTTCACAGTGAGGCAGTTGTGAAATAACCAGTTCCTGTGTTTCAAGCACTAGTCCAGGTACTTTAATTTATTCCTAATCACAATCTGTCATGGATTTATCATCCTGATTTTACCATAGAAGAAGCTGGGCTTCCCAGCTAGTAAGTGTAGAGCTGGGTTCAGCTCTGAGTCCGGCTGACTAGGATCCTGTTCACATTCTTTTCTCCACACCGCCTTTCTTGCATCACATCTTGGCTTGCAGCAGGAGAGTCAAACCTGACAGGAACAGTGAAAAGCCTGGCGTTTTCAGCCTGCTAGGCAAGCAGCAGTGCCATAGAGGGAAGTCACCGTGAGCCCTGTCATTTATTTCTGTCTACTTTAAATCTCTTATCTGTAGGGCAAAAAGCATTTACAAAGCTTTCAGAAAAATGCTTTGTGATTACCAGCACTAGGCAAGCAATGGCTTGCCTGTTTTCCACAGATAGCTTCAAAATATGTCTTTTAGAGAGAATTATCAGCTTTCTCTCACTTAGATTCATATATAAACACACGGATGAAAAAAATGTTTTGGAAATCCCATAGTCCTGGATGTGAACAGACTTTCTATTCTAGGTTGTATTGAATCAGGTGGAAAAAAAATCTTGAAAAACAAAAATGAAGAGTAACTATTCAGTTGTAAATAGACAAATAAGAATTGGTACATCTTAGTAACAAATTCCTTTTCTATGGTAATTCCTGTTAAGTCTAGGAATTTCGAGATGTAATTCTACTGGTATGAAGTATCAGGTGTTCCCTACCAAAGTACTATTTTTTTTTTTATTTTTTGAGGGGGAGTTTGAGAAAATGATAAGGACAGGGCTATTAGTTCATTCTCCCTGAAAGCATATCCAGCCCTCTTGGTAGAATCTGCTTTGGTGATATTTTTGTCTTAAAAGAGAGAAAGAAGATGTTAGAATTACCATCCCCATTGGCCTGATAGAGCTAAATTTTCATTGTTCTTTTTACTTTCTCCATGTAGACTTCAGCTTTGGGAATAATTCTTAACAAATTGTACTACTGACCTTCTATAAACAGGCCCCTTCTGCATGATTAAAAGATTTACAATTGCTTGCGCATGTGACAACTCATGAATCCCTACACACCTTAGACCCCTTGCTCTAACGTACCTTGTTGAAAGCACAGACCCAGAGATCCTTGCTGCTCTCCAGGGGGACCTTAGGAGCCTTCTGGCTTTGGAGCTCAGGTCCTGCCACAGCTGCTATGCTTGTTCTCCTCCTTCTTGAGACAGGAAATTCCCAACAGGAAATTCTGAGAGCTCGATAAAGAGCCAGTTTTTGTATAGTCTCACTGAAAAGAAGAAGCATAACCTTTAAAGGGTCAGAAATCTGTTATTCTGAGTCTTTTTATTTTTTTTTACTTTCAAAGCCTACTGATTCTATTTGAGATGTCTCTTCCTTTGAAGGTACACCGTCCTGGCTGAAAAGGGCTTTAATAAGCCAGACATGGTAGGGTGATTGCTTTGCTCCACTTTGCTTTGCTGTTAAAACATTAAGTGTAATCTGATGTGTCAATAGAGCCACCTCAGGTACTCAGAATCATTTTAATTCCTCTTACCATCAAAACATAGTGTCAATACTGACACAGATTGGCATTAAAAATACGTGTGAAATCACCTGGAGAATAGCACTTTCTACTGATGGGAGGGCTCTTTAAAGGCAGTCTCTGTCACAGACTCAATGTGAACTCTTTCTTGGCTCTGAATTTTACAGAGCACCTTTTTTTCCTTTCCAACCTGACCTGCTTTGCATCATTCAAACCTATTGGTGGAGGAAAGAAGGTTTTCCTTTTTATCTGACCCTATGGGAGATGTTGTATTAAATTCCCAGTGTGTGCTCTGTAACAGATGTGAGGATGTCACAGAAGGGGATGACATCACTCATGGTTGGTGATTAAATACTTCCCTGGGACTCCCAAAATGCACTCAAAAGACAGTGGAAAGGAGGAGTGGTGATGAGAGAACTTTATGCTCCACCTGGGTATATGTTTTTATCACCCTAGATAGATTTTAATTTTGGGGAAAATGAATGTACAAAATGGAAGAATAGACATATGATAACTTAGAAAAATATACACTTATAAATATTCATGTATTTTCAGCAAGTTACATTTCATGTGCCTTATAACTTATAACATGGGATATATCATGTATAAATATATATATATCTAATAGAATATATAAAGCATTTGCAATATGTAAGTATATTCACTTTATACCATATATGCAGCGTTCTTGATCCGCAAGCAAATAGAAAAACCAGGAAAGAAATATTTTATTTTTTTGGTAAGTGCCATATTCCTTGCTAAGTTGCACATATAGATTACCAAAGAGATTTTTATAAACATATTGTAATATATTTAGAGTGCTGAAGTGATCATCAATCATTATTTATCAAATAATTCACTTATTAATATCTATTGACATTTGGCATACACACAGTTGTTTTTTTTATTTTCTTGCTTTACACAGTTTTGGGGGGATAAATGACCTGTTGAATTAAAAAGTGAACATCCTTGAATTTCAGCCTTTGAAAGCAGTAGTATCTATTGACAGGAATGACTGGATTTTCTTTGTTGTTTTAAATCTAAGAGCTGGACATTCCTTTTCTGTTTTCCTAATGTTAGCAGATGTGTGTGTGTGTATGTGTGTGTGTTTGGCAGCAAATCACTCAGGCGACCTTTTTCATAATCAGCTACAATAAGTGAAGTGAGTGCCTGTGTATGTGTGTGTGCTTGCACTTCTGGCGTGATGGACAGTTTACTAAAATATATGGGAAAAGTTAATCCCTCTGCCCCTGACCTTTGGCACAGGAACCTTACGCTTCCAGGAGAAAGTGTAGTAAATGCCAGGTCCTTTGGGCAGAGGATGTTTGCATTAATGTTTTCTATGCTAGAGCGTGAGCCATAGATTTTCTGTCAGACATCCTTTCCACTGCGGGTAGGGATTAGGTTGAGCTGTATGTAGAACAGAGTGCCTGATGCCATCTGACACCCCAAATATTTCAGCCCCAGCCAGTGTATGAAGGAGAAAGCCTTCCCTACCCTATCACACATGTAATTGGAATGTTGTATGGGAGGTAGAAAAAGTCACTCAGTTTAATATGATTGTCAAAGGTTCAGTTGTCATGTTAATTATCAAGATCTGAGTGATTATAATATGACATGAAGAGGAAGGAGGATGCATACAGTTCATAACGACCTTGTAAATGCAGTTAACTCTTGATCTTCATGGAAATCTAGGGCTGTGATACTAGCACAACACAGGCATACAACTCCGCATATGCCAGACTCTCTGAAATATTTTATTTTTTGGTGAGTAGTTTTTGGGGGAGTACAGGTTGCAAACAGAGTGAAGCAGCTTTGGAGGAAAGACTCTGCTTTAGGAGATTAAGTTGTCCAGCTCGGCAACTGATTTAACAGTTTAGAAGTAATCCTTTACTCCTCTGTCTCCACATAAGTCCTACTGATTCTACCACTTCAGTATCATCCAAATCTACCCTTCCTGTTTGCATTGTATTGTCTTAGCTTCCCCTCATTTCTTGCCCAGATTATTTGCTAGATTACTAGAAGCTGTCCAACTTCCAATTTTTCTCTAAAATTAAAAAGAAAGCAAATCTACCACATCCCTCTGAACTTAATGTTATTCTCAGATGCTCTGTGTTCTCCTCTGCCCCTTTCATCATTCTGTGTGTTGTTTCCTTCACATTTCCTATGTTTGTGTCTCTAAGTCATCCTCTAAGCCCAGAATACATATCACCTTCTCACTGTAAGTCTTTAGTAGTATGATTTAAGAGTCCTTCTTTGGGCTTCCTTTATGTCATGTGCTTGTTTTGGTTATAGTTCTTTTCCTGATTTATTTGAGTTGTTTTTTGACAATTGTCTTTATAACTCCTGCCTTCTAGAGCATAAACTCCTTGAGGGCAGGGCCCATTATATTTTGTTTTGTGTCCCAGAGCCTGGCATTGAATAAGTGCTAAGTGAGAATTTCTTAAATAAGATAATAAGAGGACATGACTTTTAGATAATAGAATAATATATGGCAGGTAATAGTCCTGCTAAATGATCAGTAAGAGTATTTATGTGGGAGGTGGTTGGTGACACATGTTTGTTCTCACAGATCTCTTCTCTGAAACTCTCTCACTGCTCACCTACACCAGTCTTGACATGATCGCCCTCAAGTGACTAGGGGTAAATAATCTAAATCCTTGCATGCTGTGATTTCCAATTATTTCTGGGTTCTTGTCTCATCCATTATACTTCCCTTTGTAGCAAGGAAGAGTTGCCGATTGTGAGATGGGGAGTGAAGTTAAGCCAACATAGTTCATCTCTTTGCCCTCCTTTTTCTTCTGGAGCATACCTATACCAGGGGCATGCATTCTATTCCACTACTCTATGTCCTAAAGCCTGTAGTGGTCTGATGATGCCTATGACTGGATGGGCAAAAGTGTCTAAATCTGATGTCCAGTAATAGGAATCCCAGTTTACCAAATATGTAAATCACATTCTTCAATAATAGATTTATCAGTATAAAATATATGTTACTATCCCAACTGTCAAACTCTTTTCTATTTTGTATTTGTTCCAGAACTCAGTTGGAGGATTGTTTTGGTTGGGCAAGCTCATAATTCAACACATAGAATTTGAGAGCTAGAAGGAAACTTAGCTCTATTCTAAAGATATTAAACTTTGAAAAATTCATCTCTGTTTCCTAAAGAAAAGTGAGTCACTAAGAGTTATGTAGAATCAGTCATCATTGTAAAAATTAATTAGATTCATGTCTGAACAATTATCATTTTGGGATGTAGGCCATGGTCAGATATATGTTCAGACAAGGAGGCCACAGCCAGGTAAGAAGAAAGATTCAGTTCAGTCCAGTCGCTCAGTCGTGTCCGACTCTTTGCGACCCCATGAATCGCAGCACACCAGGCCTCCCTGTTCATCATCAACTCCCGGAGTTCACTCAGACTCACGTCCATTGAGTCCGTGATGCCATGCAACCATCTCATCCTCTGTCATCCACTTTTCCTCGCACCTTCAATCTTTTCCAGCATCAGGGTCTTAGCAAATGAGTCAGTTCTTTGCATCAGGTGGACAAAATATTGGAGTTTCAGCTTCAGCATCAGTCCTTCCAATGAATATGGAGGACTGATTTCCCTTAGGATGAACTGGTTGGATCTTGCAATCCAAGGGACTCTCAACAGTCTTCTCCAACACCACAGTTCAAAAGCATCAATTCTTAGGCACGCAGCTTTCTTCATGGTCCAACTCTCACATCCATACATGACTACTAGAAAAACCATAGCTTTGACTAGACAGACCATTGTTGGTGAAGTAATGTCCCTGCTTTTTAATATGCTATCTAGGTTGGTCATAACTTTTCTTCCAAGGAGCAAGCGTCTTTCAATTTCATGGCTGCAGTCACCAACTGCAGTGATTTTGGACCCTCCCCCCAAATAAAGTCTGTCACTGTTTCCATTGTTTTCCCATCTGTTTGCCATGAAATGATGGGACCATGTGTCATGATCTTAGTTTTCTGAATGTTGAGTTTTAAGACAACTTTTTCACTCTCCTGTTTCACTTTCATCAAGAGGCTGTTTAGTTCTTCTTCACTTTCTGCCAGAAGGGTAGTATCATCTGCATATCTGTCATTATCGATATTTCTCCTGGTAATCTTGATTCCAGCTTGTGCTTCTTCCAGCCCAGAGTTTCTCACGATGTACTCTGCATACAAGATAAATAAGCAGGGTGACAATATACAACCTTGACGTATTCCTTTCCTGATTTGGAGCGGTCTGTTGTTCCATGTCCAGTTCTAACTGTTGTTTCCTAAGCTTGATACAGATTTTCCAAAAGGCAGGTCAAGTGGTCTGGTATTCCCATCTCTTGAAGAATTTTTCATAGTTTGTTGTGATCTACACAGTCAAAGGCTTTGGTGTAGTCAATAAAGCAAAAATAGATGTTTTTCTGGAACTCTCCTGCTTTTTCTATGATCCAATGAATGTTGGCAATTTGATTGCTAGTTCCTCTGCCTTTTCTAAATCCAGCTTGAACATCTTGAAGTTCATGGTTCACGTATTGCTGAAGCCTGTCTTGGAGAATTTTGAGCATTACTTTACTAGCGTGTAAGATGAGTGCAATTGTAGGGTACTTTGAGCACTCTTTGGCATTGCCTTTCTTTGGGATTGGAATGAAAACTGACCTTTTCCAGTCCTGTGGCCACTGCTGAGTTTTCCAAATTTGCTGGCATATTGAGTATAGCACTTTCACAGTATTGTCTTTTATGATTTGAAATAGCTCAACTGGAATTCCATCACCTCCCCTAGCTTTGTTTGTAGTGATGCTTCCTAAGGCCCACTTGACTTTGAATTCCAGGATGTCTGACTCTAGGTGAGTGATCACACAATCGTGGTTATCTGGTCATGAAGATCTCTTTTGTATAGTTCTTCTGTGTATGTTTGCCATATCTTCTTAATATCTTCTGCTTCTGTTAGGTCCATATCATTTCTGTCCTTTATTGTACCCATCTTTGCATGAAATGTTCCCTTGGTAGCTCTAATTTTCTTGAAGAGATCTCTAGTCTTTCCCGTTTTATCATTTTCCTCTATTTCTTTGCACTGATCACTAAAGAAGGCTTTCTTATCTCTCCTTGGTATTCTTTGGAACTCTGCATTCAGTTTGGTATATCTTTCCTTTTCTCCTTTGCCTTTTGCTTCTCTTCTTTTCACAGCTATTTGAAAAGCCTCCTCAGACAACCATTTTGCTTTTTTGCATTTCTTTTTTCTTGGAGATAATTTTGATCCCTGCCCCCTGTACAATGTCATGAACCTCCATCCATTGTTCTTCAGGTACTCTGTCTATCAGATCTAATGCCTTGAATCTATTTGTCACTTCCGCTGCATAATCATAAGGGATTTGATTTAGGTCATACTTAAATAGTCTAGTGCTTTTCCTTACTTTCTTCAATTTCAGTCTGAATTTGGCAATAAGGAGTTTATGCTCTGAGCCATAGTCAGCTCCTGGTCTTGTTTTTGCTGACTGTATAGAGCTTCTCCTTCTTTGGCTGCAAAGAATATAATCAGTCTGATTTTGGTATTGACCATCTGGTGATGTCCATGTGTAGAATTTTCTCTTGTGTTGTTGATGATTGTGTTTGCTATAGCCGGTGCATTCCCTTGGCAAAAGTTTGTCCTGCTTCGTTCTGTACTCCAAGGCCAAATTTGCCTGTTACTCCAGGTATTTCTTGACATCCTACTTTTGCATTCCTGTCCCCTATGATGAAAAGGACATCTTTTTTGGTATGTTTTATAATACATAGAAGGAGAAAAAGTATCCTACACAGAGATAGCTTGGTTTTATTGTTTCATAGTAGGGGTGGCCTTAAGAGGGACGAGGTTCCAGTATCTGCCTCTTGTTAAAAAAATATATATGGTTCCGTATTTATTAGGTTAAGATCTTTGCCCATGGCAGACATTCACCAATTGCTTGGACAGTATCAGTGAACAAGTTAAGTCCTTCAGTCACCTGGGGGTCATTCTGCAGTTAACTTTACCTGGCAGGTGCCATTATGTGTACTTTGTTTAGAGCCAACTAATCTGTTGGAGCATAAAGGAGGCATTCTTTCCACAATAGGTGACTGGTAATACATGTGAGAAAGTATTTCAGACCAAAATAAAAATGTCTATCTATCTCATGGTCTTGGTGGATACTCCTGAGACTCGGTCAAGCACTTGTTTAAATGCTTGGCTCAAACAGTCCAGAGCTGAGAAAAATTCTTGTGAAAACATCTAATAGATATGCTTTTTATGTTATAATGGAAAACTGGAATGGCCTTTCATACCAGAGGGAATAGCTGGTTAAATGAGTTGATATTTTTTATAGGAAGGATAGTAGGCATACTACCTTCTTATTTTTTAAAAATGTAGATTTTTTTTTATCACATCCAATCTCTTTAAATGTATCTGCCTCATCTACTCAAACAAATGGTGGTGGCACGCAAAACTGTAGCCATGTTTTAGCTTCTACAGCTCTGATATTCATCTCTGTTATCTCCTTGTCATAATTCATGACAGATTTCTTTTTCTTGTGCTCATCCTTTCTGTGTTACTGATCCATTTGGGGCTGTGTTGGGCCTCTTTTGGACAAGTTTCTGCTTTAGCTCTCTGACTGCAAGACCATTCTGGTATTTGACCTCTCCTCTGATTCTCTGGATAAGAATCACCACTTTTAAGGCATATATCTTTTTACTGCCCTTGTTGGAGAGAGGAATTTGACATATATGACCTGAATCTTTTACAGAATGGCAACATTCCTGGCTTGGGAATTCTTTATTTCCTACCAAATGCCTTCTTGAAAGGGATGACATATAGGGATGTTGTATAAGGATTATACGATTATCTACTTCTATTATTTACCAGATTACGATATATACATTACTTTCACCACCCTTCGATTATATTAAACCATTAGGTGTCTATACATATGGACTAGTTATCTTAGCCTATTACAAAGACACTTTGAAGGAGTTATGCTTTGAAGTTATGCCCTTAGTTGTGACTGAGGCCCACTATAAGAAACAGCTTATTTTGGACCTCTTTTGTAAAATTGTGGGAGATATTGTCCATTATATCACTTATTATCTCATATATAAAGCTTCAGAAATACATGCCTTTTATTAATATAATTTAATAGAGGAAAATGTTGTCTCTTTCCATAAATGTTTTCCCCTTTCTATAACGAGAAATTCACATTTCTAATAATATAAGTTGATGTATTCTCATTCATTTGCCCTGGATGCCAGAGCTGAGGGAAAAATGCAATAGTTAAATATAGCATTTAATATTTTAGTTAGTGCAAATGTATTTTTCTTTTATCTGATTTTTCTGTCTGTATTTTATTAAGTTTTTTTTTGGTGTGTATCTGTGTTTGTATGCCAATAATTTCAAATCTATTTTTGAAAGATCAATATTATATAGACTTACAATATCTTCCCTGAATAACTGTCTTTCTTACTTGGTAAAGTCTTTAGGGACCTAATTCTGGAATTTCTATAGCATCCTTAAGGGATTCAATGTATCAGCCCTATTCTTGAATTCTTGGATACTTACAAAACACATGGCATGCCACTAAATGCCATAAGTTATGTTTAAACTAAACCACCTTCCTCAATTGAGGAAGTATCTTCTATAAAGAGTGGGACTTTAAGGAGAAATAATAAATTTACAGATGCTGTCAGAGGCCAAAAGGTACACATTGAGCAACCAAAGAAGATCGCGACTCTACTTCATCTGAGATCCAAAATGTGGATGGATTTGGGTACATAATTTGGAGATTTGAGGGTTATGGTGTGCTGGTAAACTGGTTCACCCTCCCTCTTCTGCCATGTCCTGATTTGTAGTGTTTTCCAATTTCCATGGTGTAAATACTACTTTCAACATAGCCAATTTTAAGCTATTAATGGTTTAACAACTGGTTTGAAAAAAATTCCTAAATATTTAAAAATTAACAGTCATGAGCCTGTTTGAATTAAAGGCTTGCATACCACTGGATGAAGGCATTATAGCATGTGATATTATGAGCAAGGTTCAGGTTTGTGAAGTCTCCTTAAGGGACAGAAAATAATCCTGAATGGCTGTATCAGAAGTTTCATGTCTGTGAAGATGATGACAAGAGTCAAGAGATAAATTGAAGTAGAGTTTGGCCTGTGTGGATCACAAAAAATATAGAAAATTCTTTAAAAAAATGGGAATACCAGGACACCTTACCTACCTTCTGAGAAATCTGAATGCAGATCAAGAAGCAACAGTTAGAACCGGACATGGAACAAGAGACTGGTTTCAAATTGGGGAAGGAGTACGGCAAGACTGTATATTGTCATTTTGCTTATTAAACTTTTATGCAGAGTATATCATGCAAAATGCCAGCTGGATGAAGCACAAGCTGGAGTCAAGAATGCCAGAAGTATCAAATAATCTCAGATATGCAGATGACACCACTGTTATGGCAGAGAGTGAAGAGGAACTAAAGAGTTTCTTGATGAAAATGAAAGATGAGAGTGAAAAAGCTGACTTAAAACTCAACATTCAAAAAACTAAGATTATGGCATCTGGTCCCATCACTTCATGGCAAATAGATGGTGATCAAGAAGCAACAGTTAGAACCGGACATGGAACAAGAGACTGGTTTCAAATTGGGGAAGGAGTACGGCAAGACTGTATATTGTCATTTTGCTTATTAAACTTTTATGCAGAGTATATCATGCAAAATGCCAGCTGGATGAAGCACAAGCTGGAGTCAAGAATGCCAGAAGTATCAAATAATCTCAGATATGCAGATGACACCACTGTTATGGCAGAGAGTGAAGAGGAACTAAAGAGTTTCTTGATGAAAATGAAAGATGAGAGTGAAAAAGCTGACTTAAAACTCAACATTCAAAAAACTAAGATTATGGCATCTGGTCCCATCACTTCATGGCAAATAGATGGGGAAACAATGGAAACAGTGACAGATTTTATCTTCTTGGGCTCCAAAATCACTGCAGATGGTGACTGCAGCCATGAAATTAAAAGATGCTTGCCCCTTGGAAGAAAAGCTGTGACCAATCTAGACAGCATATTAAAAAGCAGAGACATTACTTTGCCAACAAAGTATGTCTAGTCAATGCAATGATTTTTCTAGTAGTCATGTATGAATGTGAGAGCTGGATCATAAAGAAAGCTGAGCACCAAAGAACTGATGCTTTTGAACTGTGATGTTGGAGGAGGCTCTTGAGAGTCCCTTGGACTGCAAGGAGATCCAACCAGCCCATCCTAAAGGAAATCAGTCCTGAGTACTCATTGGAAGGACTGATGCTGAAGCTGAAACTCAAATACTTTGGCCATCTCATGTGAAGAACTGACCTGTTTGTGAAGACCCTGATGCTGGAAAAGATTGAAGGCGGGAGGAGAAGGGGACGACAGAAGATGAGATGGTTAGATGGCATCACCAACTCGATGAACATGAGTTTGAGTAAACTCCAGGAGTTGACGGTGGACAGGAAGGCCTGGCGTACTGCAGTCCATGCGGACGCAAAGAATCAGACATGACTGAGCAACTGAACTGAACTGAAAATCACTGCAGATGGTGACTGCAGCCATGATATTAAAGATGCTTACTCCTTGGAAGAAAAGCTCTGACCAACCTAGACAGAATATTAAAAAGAAGAGACATTACTTTGCTGACAAAGGTTTATCTAGTCAAAGCTATGGTTTTTCCAGTAGCCATGTATGGATGTGAGAATTAGACCATAAAGAAAGCTGAGTGCCAAATAATTGATGCTTTTGAACTGTGGTGTTGGAGAAGACTCTTGAGAGTCCCTTGGACTGCAAGGAGATCAAATCATTCAATCCTAAAGGAAATCAATCCTGAATATTCATTGGAAAGACTGTTGCTGAAGCTGAAGCTCCAATGCTTTGGCTACCTGATGCAAAGAACTAGATGGAAAAGACCTTGAAGCTGGGAAAGATTGAAGGCAGAAGGAGAAGGGGACGACAGAGGACGAGATGGTTGGGTGGCATCACTGACAATGGGCATGAGTTTGAGCAAGTTCCAGGAGCTGGTGATGGACAGGGAAGCCTGGCGTGCTGCAGTCCATGGGGCTGCAGAGAGTTGGATACTACTTAGCAAGTGAATTGAACTTGGAGTTTATGCAATTGTACATACTGTACCCAATGGTGGGAAGCTTTTGAGTTCTTTGAAATAGATATGTGATAGGATAAAATTAATATTTCAGGAAGATTGATCTGTTATTAGTTATATGTTGGATTGTTTTAGGGGAGTAGAGGGAAGCAGAGATGGTAGTTATGATCTTTATGAAATACTGTAGGTGTGGAGTGATAAAGAACTAGATTCAGAGAAAAAATGGCTAGTGTGACAAAAGAAAGAATAGTGGAAGAGGGGAGAGTGGGAGCGGTGGTAACAGTGCATCTCTGTTACACATAGAGCCTTTTGGGTTAGTTTGAAAGCTGGGACTGTAACCGTCTCAGGGTTCATTTAGTCATTTGTTTGGGGATTGATATTGGCTGTTACTGAAGGCTTCACTGGGTCTGTGGTGAGAATACCTGTATATCGTCTTTCCATGTGTTTGCTTGGCTTAATTACAGAGTAATGGCTGGGTTCCAAAAGCAAGCATCCCCAGAGATGGCCACAGTCGACCCTTAAAAGCCATGTTTCTTTTGCTACACTTTTGTTGACTTAGTCACAATATCACATTCAGTTTCAAAAGGAAGGGAAATAAAGTTCCACCTGTTGATGGGGAAATACTAAATTTCTGAAAGACCATATGGCAGTAGCACGAAAGCATTTCCCAATAGGTGGTTGCTATTAGTTTTCATTCCAATTCCAAAGAAAGGCAATGCCAATGAATGCTCAAACTACCGCACAATTGCACTCATCTCATATGCTAGTAAAGTAATGCTCAAAATTCTCCAAGCCAGGCTTCAATAATATGTGAACCGTGAACTCCCTGATATTCAAGCTGGTTTTAGAGAAGGCAGAGGAATCAGAGATCAAATTGCCAACATCCACTGGATCGTGGAAAAAGCAAGAGAGTTCCAGAAAAACATCTACTTCTGCTTTATTGACTCTGCCAAAGCCTTTGACTGTGTGGATCACAAGAAACTGTGGAAAATTCTGAAAGAGATGGGAATACCAGACCACCTAACCTGCCTCTTGAGAAATCTGTATGCAGGTCAGGAAGCAACAGTTAGAACTGGACATGGAACAACAGACTGGTTCCAAATAGGAAAAGGAGTACGTCAAGGCTGTATATTGTCTCCCTGCTTATTTAACTTCTATGCAGAGTACATCATGAGAAACGCTGGACTGGAAGAAACACAAGCTGGAATCAAGATTGCCGGGAGAAATATCAATAACCTCAGATATGCTGATGACACCACCCTTATGGCAGAAAGTGAGGAGGAGCTAAAAAGCCTCTTGATGAAAGTGAATTCTGAAAGAGATGGGAATACCAGACCACCTGACCTGCCTCTTGAGAAATCTGTATGCAGGTCAGGAAGCAACAGTTAGAACTGCACATGGAACAACAGACTGGTTCCAAATAGGAAAAGGAGTACATCAAGGCTGTATATTGTCACCCTGCTTATTTAACTTCTATGCAGAGTACATCATGAGAAATGCTGGACTGGAAGAAACACAAGGTGGAATCAAGACTGCCGGGAGACATATCAACAACCTCAGATATGCAGATGACACCACCCTTATGGCAGAAAGTGAAGAGGAACTCAAAAGCCTCTTGATGAAAGTGAAAGAGGAGAGTGAAAAAGTTGGCTTAAAGCTCAACATTCAGAAAATGAAGATCATGGCATCCCGTCCCATCACTTTGTGGGAAATAGATGGAGAAACAGTGGAAACAGTGTCAGACTTTATTTTGGGGGGCTCCAAAATCACTGCAGATGGTGACTGCATCCATGAAATTAGAAGACGTTTATTCCTTGGAAGAAAAGTTATGACCAACCTAGATAGCATATTCAAAAGCAGAGACATTACTTTGCAGACTAAGGTCCGTCTAGTCAAGGCTATGATTTTTCCTGTGGTTATTTATGGATGTGAAAGTTGGACTGTGAAGGAGGCTGAGCAATGAAGAATTGATGCTTTTGAACTGTGGTGTTGGAAAAGACTCTTGAGAGTCCCTTGGACTGCAAGGAGATCCAACCAGTCCTTTCTGAAGGAGATCAACCCTGGGATTTCTTTGGAAGGAATGATGCTAAAGCTGAAACTCCAGTACTTTGGCCACTTCATGTGAAGAGCTGACTCATTGGAAAAGACTCTGATGTTGGGAGGGATTGAGGGCAGGAGAAGAAGGGACGACCGAGGATGAGAAGACTGGATGCCATCACAGACTCCATGGATGTGAGTCTGAATGAACTCCGAGAGATGGTGATGAACAAGGAGGCCTGGCGTGCTGTGATTCATGGGGTCGCAAAGAGTCGGACATGACTGAGTGACTGAACTGAACTGGGTCTTGTTCTGATGGGCTGGACAATGATCAGTAAATCTTTAATCCAATTTTCTGTTGATGGGTGGGGCTATGTTCCTTCCCTGTTGTTGACCTGAGACCAAATATGGTGGAGATAATGAAGATAAAGATGACCTCCTTCAAATGGTCCCAGGCATGCACTTCCACACTCAGTGCCCCTAACCCTGCAGCAGGCCACCACTGACCCATGCCTCCCCTGGAGACTCCTGGACACTCACAGGCAAGTCTGGATCAGTCTCTTTTGGGGTCACTGCTCCTTTCTCCTAGCTCCTGGTGCACACAGGCTTTTATTTGTGCCCCAAAGAAGTCTGTTTTCCTAGTCCTGTGGAAGCTCAGTAATAAAATCCCAGTGGCCTCCAAAATAAAATTCTCTGGGGGTTCTCCGTCATTTTCTAGATCCCCAGATTGGGAAATCTGTTGTGGGTCCTAGAACTTTCTTAACTGTGTGAAGATTTCTTTGGTATAATTGTTCTGCAGTTTGTGGGTCGTCAGCTTGGCAGCTCTATGGTGGGGTTAATGGTGACATCCTCCAAGAGGCTGTGTGACACGTCTGCTGCAGCCAGAGCCCCTGTCCCTGTGGCAAGCCACTGTTGGCCCATGCTTCTGCTGCTGCTGCTGCTAAGTCGCTTCAGTCATGTCCAACTCTGTGCGACTCCATAGGTGGCAGCCTACCAGGCCCCTCTGTCCCTGGGATTCTCCAGGCAAGAATACTGGAGTGGGTTGCCATTTCCATCTCCAATGCATGCATGCATGCTAAGTCACTTCAACCATATCTGACTCTGTGTGACCCCATAGATGGCAGCCCACCAGGCTCCTCTGTCCACGGAATTCTCTAGGTAAGAGTACTGGAGTGGGTTGCCATTTCCTTCTCCACATACCTCTGCAGGAGACTCAGACACAGGTCTGGCTCAGTCTCTGTGAAATCTCTGTATCCTGAGGCACAAAAGGTTTTGTTTGAGCCTCCTGAGCATTTTTGGCGGGTATGGGGTTTGATTTTAAATGCTATTTTGCCCCTCCTACCATCTTGCTGGGGCTTCCCTTTGCTCTCTGATGTAGAGTATCTTATTTTGGTGGGATCCAACATTGTCCTGTTGATGTTTGTTCAGCAATGAGTTTTAATTTTGGAGTTCTCATTGGAGAAGGAAATGGCAACCCACTCCAGTGTTCTTGCCTGGAGAATCCCAGGGGTGGGGGAGCCTGGTGGGCTGCCGTCTATGGGGTCACACAGAGTCGGACACGACTAAAGTGACTTAGCAGCAGCAGCAGCAGCAGCAGCANTTGTTCAGCAATGAGTTTTAATTTTGGAGTTCTCATTGGAGAAGGAAATGGCAACCCACTCCAGTGTTCTTGCCTGGAGAATCCCAGGGGTGGGGGAGCCTGGTGGGCTGCCGTCTATGGGGTCACACAGAGTCGGACACGACTAAAGTGACTTAGCAGCAGCAGCAGCAGCAGCAGCAAAGGAGATGAGCACACCACATCCTTCTACTTCCCCATCTTGAGAGCTTCACTCTCTCAACTGTGACCTTGGGCCTCTTAGTCAACTACTTGATGGAGATGGAGCCTGAGTTTTTCATTCTTAAGGTGCTGGCAGCCATCTCATTGGTTTCCAGTGTCTCGTTGGTGCTTTTCCAGTCTCTCAATGTCAACTGCCATCCTAAGACTGCACATTCAAAATGCATCTCAGGCAGTAACCTGATCATGGGCAGGAACTGAGATGAAACTACGCACAGGCCTTTCCCTTCTCTTGGGGATCTTCCAAACCCAGTGATCGAACCCAGGTCAATTGCAGGTGGAGTCTTTATCAGCTGAGCCACAAGGGAAGCCCAAGAATACTGGAATGGGTAGCTTATCCCTTCTCCAGTGGATATTCCTGACCCAGAAATCAAACTGGGTTCTCCTGTATTGCAGGTGGTTTCTTTACCAGCTACGCTATAAGGGAAGCCCCATATGTGTGTGTGTGTGTGTATAAACATTTGTGTGTATATGTATATATGTGTATATGTGTGAGAATGCATATATGACTGAACTGAACTGATTATTATTATTAAATAGGTTTAAATGTCCTCAAGAAGCTAGTTTCCTCCAAAACCTACTTTTTATTTTCAGTAAATGCTTGGTAATGGTTAAATAACAACCAGGATATATTAGATATGTAACTCTTGTTAAGCGAATGGTATGATTAATGTGTGGTACTATTGCATGAGAGTGAAGATAATAGCATTCTCTGAGAAGGGAGAACGAGGTCTTACTTTTATGATGAGCTTGTTTTTGGATTAATTAACTGGGGAAGAGTAATGTAATAAATTGAGAACTCTTATTGAAAATTTATCATGCAATAGATTCAGTAAATCATTTTTATCTATTGTCTCATTTAATACTTACAAATAAACCTAAGAGGTAAGGGATAAAAACTGAGGTTCAGAGAAGTGAGATAATTTGCCTGGAGTCACACTACTAATCCCAGGCCTGTATTCTTAACTGTTATATTCTACTTTCTAAGAAGTGGGGAGAAAATGGAATAGAAGTAGAGTCTTCATTTTGACTGCAAAGAAATGTGTCTAGGAGTGGAACTGTTGATGCTGTATATGAAATGATACTTTAAATGTGGAGGTGGACTGGGATTCAGAAAGTGATGGAGTTAGGCGTGTGTCCTGAAAACTTTGAGGTCCTTTGAATTAAAAATGTAGGTCTCAAGTTAGCATAGGAATGAGGTAAGCCCAGAAAACCTTAAAACGTGCTTGCATGAGAATATAACTGTTTCCACACATCTGTTTTAGCAGTAACGATGTTAGGTATTAACTATACGTTTATATATCTGCTTCACTCACTAAGTTCTGAGCTCTTGGCAATGTGTAGATAGCACTCTGTAGATAGTCAGTGTATGTCTATACAATTAAATAGAAAGGAATTACACTTTATTCTTCCCTCATGCTATAATTTATCTACATTTTGTTTTCTCTAATTTTTGCTTGTAAAGTTTCTTCAAAGTTTTACTGTGTTTTAGTGATTCTAAGTGAACCCAAATATGAGATCTTTTAGCAATCTTAGTTCAGTGCATAAAAGAAAGAGAAGCACCTCCTTGAATGCTGCTTTTCTGGTTGTAATAATCTTGGTGGGAGAACCCTAAGAGGAAGATGAATCAGAGAAGAATGGAAGCAATGGTACCATTTTTAGAGAGAGGCATAATCCTTGTCCACAATCCTATATGGGTATCCTTCTGCAATAAGAGGTTGGAAAGAAGAGTTCAGTCATACATCTGGACAGTTAGAAAACTGTTAAAGACTTTTATGTTCTTTAAAGTAACCAATTTATTGTATTGTTGTGACATTTTATGTGTTCTGACATTTTGACCTTAATGTGATGAGCACCTCTGGTGATGGCTGAAATTAAACATAGACTAAAAGGATATGGGATAAACAAGGATGGATGTCCTTTAATTTTCCTGGAGATTAATCTCTCCCTCTCAAATATATAAAAGTAAACTTTTCCTTTGGTTTGATCTTTCCTCCCAAAGTCTTTTCTAAGTTATAATTAGAGATGAAAATTAAGATATCAATGAAAAAATACACTCTGATTTATCACTTCTGACAGAAGAGGTCTTTTCCCCAGGCTTCTTCCCAGTTCCTTATTTTAGAGAAAACAGCAGGTGAGGGTGACTACTTCTCAGCTAGTGACAGCTTCCAAGAGAAGAATTATATTCAGGAAAATATTTGTGATTAAAGCACATCAGAAATGAGACATCACATCAAATCAAGATATTTTACTCAAATCAGCTCACTGCTCAGTTATAAAATCTTAAATACCAATGTTTCAAGGTTGGAATTTTAACACCTTAAGCTCCTTTATAGACAGATGACATAAATCTCCCAGCAAGATTTCACTTAAATTGTAACTTTCTTTGAGAAAACACAGGGCCCAGCATTTAATGAGCAGTTACAATTCAAGTGCCTTATAGACTATGTATTTTTGCTACTTTTAATCTTCCCAAGTCTCTAGTGTAGGTATTATTATCTTTGTTTTGTAGAGAAGGGATTGAGGCTGAGAAAGGTTAGTGCCTTGCCCAGAGACATGTAAAACGTGTGTTAGTTGCTCAGTCATGTCTGATTCTTTGTGGCCCCATGGACTATAGCCCCCCAGGCTCCTCTGTCCATGGCATTTCCCAGGCAAGAATACTGGGGTGGGTTGCCATTTCCTCCTCCAGGGGATCTTCTGACCCAGGGATCCAATCTGTGTCTCCTACTTGGCAGATGGATTCTTTATCACTGAGCCACCTAGGAAGCACCGAAAGATAAATAGAAGAACCATAAATGTAATGTGGGTATCTTAAACCAGTGCTTCTCAAACTTTTTCTTGCTTCCTTCCTAAGAGATTCCAATCCTCCCATGCCCACCTCTTTTTCTCTGCTAAATTATGAAATACTTCTATTTCTGCCATCCTAAAAGATAGTTTCTGGCCTGCTTTCTTCCTCCTTCCCCTTTCCCCCTCCTTCCTCTTCTCTTTCTCCCCTCTTCTCTCCCTTCCTTGCTCCCTTCTCTTTTTCGTTCTTATCAAGAAGCCAATAATTAAAAATTTTTTAGTCTATGTTCAATGCAGGATGCAGGATGCTTGGGGCTGGTGTATGGGGATGATCTGGAGGGAAGATGTGGGGTGGGAGGTGGGAGGGGGGTTCATGTTTGGGAGTTCGTGTAAAAAAATAAATAAATACAAGAAAAAAATATATATTTTACCCATATTTTAGTAAATCTATGATGNAGATGCAGGATGCAGGATGCTTGGGGCTGGTGTATGGGGATGATCTGGAGGGAAGATGTGGGGTGGGAGGTGGGAGGGGGGTTCATGTTTGGGAGTTCGTGTAAAAAAATAAATAAATACAAGAAAAAAATATATATTTTACCCATATTTTAGTAAATCTATGATGCCATTGATTGAAAGATACACAATTGAACTATGTTCTACTGAGGAAATAAATGCTATCAACTATGATATAATGCTTTAAAGACATGACGCACAGATTGTTTACACCAGCCACTCATTGTTTTTCTTCAGTGCCAAGGCATTTAGCAATTTGTTTTCAGTTCCTCTGCTTGGCATATCATAGTTAATTCCTTTGTATGCATCTTAATAACAAAACCCAACATATATTTCTGTGTATTTTCTTAGGTCTGTAAACACATGGTTATTATTAGTAAGAAAATATGGGGCTCAAGCCATTCCTGTACGTTGAATGTTTGCTTCACTGAATCAAATGTATTCCCACTCTTCTATTTCTGTATATTTTTGTGTATATAATGATTTCTGCTCTGATGCTAAATCATGCAAGCCTATAGAAAACATTTTAAGTGGTGAATAAACTAAACACTTGTAGAACCAAAATTACTTAAGACTCAATGGAAATGAGGGCAAAGTGAATAAATTTAATCAAGGTAGTGACAACCATGTCAGAACTGTCACCTGGCTGGCAGGGGCTACAACATGCCACTTAGACTCAATTTTAGGGATATTAAAAAGTGACAAACTATACTTCTTAGAGGCAGTGAAGTAAAGAAATACTGACTATGCTTTCTGATAGCCTCTGTTTTCTCCTTCTCAGATCCTGATCAGGTCCCAGCTGTTTTATTCGTTAAGGGATTGCTTCTCCCATACTTCTCATCCTTCAGAGAATCGCTGTGCACTGTGCCTCTATCCACTGTGATAGGTTCCTTCCCTACTCTAGACAGCATTTTAGTATTTACCTCAAGGCCTGTTATAAATGTTCAGAAAATTTAATTTTACTTTTTTCCTCTTAGGGAGAAAAATCCCAACTACATTTCCACCTTACAGCAATATATGTTCCCTTTCCCATTGTACCATGATGATATGTAAGCCTTTGCTGATAGGTATAGTGAGCATAAAAGGATTTAATTCACATTGATTGATTTAACTCTGCACTAAACTTTTAAAAGAACTCTATAATTTGGAATTATTTTCCATTGTTGAATATTTTGGAAACATTTTTATATATAACTAATGAACAGTTCCTTTGTGCCTTGAAAAATGTACATATGTAGCAGTTGATTTTTATTATTCATTTTTTATTTTTCTTCATTCTTAATAATTTTTTCAATTTTGTGTAATGATAATAGCTACTCACTGTACTAATCCAAACAATACATAGTCAAAAGTGACATTGAAAATCTCATACTTTCCCTTTCTAATCCCATTTTCTAATATAATCACTGTAAACTGCTATTTCCTTTAATACAAACACACACACACACACACACACACACACACACACACACACACATATATATATATATAGCAATTCCATGTAGGGACTATGTGTTTCTACATAGATATATGTATGTACATCTGTCTATCTATCTATCTATATATAGCTTATTAGTATATTGTGGGCCTGTTTCTAATTTAATTCATAATTATCTAATTCATAATTATTATTCATAATTCATAATGATTTAATTCATAATTGTTTTTAATAACTGCTTAGTATTTCATAGAATTAATATACCATGATTTAGGTAACCATTTCCCTGTATATGGGCATTCTAGTTGTTTACAGAGATTGTCATAAACATTTTAGAGTTATTTTTGACTAATGTTTTAAGAATATTTAACATTTAACATTAATATTAGAATATTAATATTTTCTCTGTCTTGTCAGTTAGAATCCCAGAAATGAAAATACTCAGGATATATACATATTAAAAATTTTTAATGTCATTATTTAAAATTTTCACAATATAAAAATACACTAGTAATCAGTGAATATGTGGGTTCTTCTAGGTTTTCTAATGAATGTTATTAGCATTGAATGTTACAGATTTTTTAAAATATAAATTTATTTATTTTAATTGGAGGTTAATTACTTTACAATATTGTATTGGTTTAAAATGTTATAGATTTTTAATTGTCATCCAGTAGGCAAGATTTGATATCTTGTTTTAATGTGCATATTCCCTGTTTACCACTACTGCAGTGGTATACTTTCATTATTTCTTGACCATTTTGATTTCCATTTTTTGTGACTTGCCTACACCTATTTTGACCCATTTTAGATTATGTTTTTCTTAATGATTTGAAATACTTCTTTACATTTTAATAACAACAAACATCAAATGCTTACTATTTCAACTGACTGATTCTGAGTGCTTCATAAGTGATAACACAATAATTAATTTACACAGCATTATGTGGTAGGTGCAATTTATAGGTAAGAAAACTGAGGGAGAGAAAGGTTAAGTCTGTGTCCTAGGTCACACTGCTAGTGAGTGGCAGAGCTGACATTCAGATGAATGCACTGCAATGTGAAGTCGTGTTACAACTTCTGAACTATGGGCTGCTCAGCCAGAAAGGTAGATCACTTTGTGCTGAATGCACAGATATGCCATTGCCACATTCATAGGAGCTAGTGGCAGGCATTTTCAGAAAGTACTGGGAAACAAATATTTTTGTCTAGGGTTTGGTAAGAATGATACTTCTTATGAAGAAAAAATAAAAACTATAATGTTTCAAAGTTGAATCTTGATGGTATATATTTTTGAAAATGAACTATGGAAAATACCAATAAAGCTGATAAGGTAGAAACTGAACAATGAAAGCAAAGGAGTGGAGGGGAAATTTTCTTAGTCAAACCAGACATGAAAGGTCATAAATTCTTTAATGAAGTGGGATTAAAAAAAATAAGAACTACTTTGTAATTTGTAGTTTGCCTAAGTAAGTCATTTGTAGGTAGTTTTCTTTACATTAGCTACTCTTAATTAATCCCTTTGTGGTCTTTATAAAGTTTGTGGTTTAAGAAAACTAACAACAGAAAAAGCTTTTGACAAAATTCAGCACCCATTTATGACAAAAGCTCTTCAGAAAGTGTGCATAGACAGAACATACCTCAACATAATAAAGGCCATATATGACAAACCCACAGCTACCATTATACTCAATGGTGAAAAACTGAAAGCATTTCCTCTAAGACCATATCTCTCACACCTAGAATTATCAAGATGGATAGATTTGTGACTGTTATGATATTTATTTTAGCAAATTTACTAGTGCCAGGATTGTAACACCTTTTAAAAATACCTCCATTTAGTTTTATTTTTGGAACCCTCATAGTACCTAATTGCAACAGTGAAAAATAATCTTAATTCAAGATAAATCCAGGCATGTTAGGGTTAAAGTCTTTTAAGTAAGGATTTCCTCTTTAACTTCTCCCCTTTTTCCCAAGAGTTAGTCTAAGTTCTAGAAGCTCTGGAGCATTGGATTTGGGAAAGAGATTTGTTTCAGGGCCATTTTTCTTCTAAGTGGGCATCCACAAGATGCTACAGTCCTGTAGGGTCCTTGAAAAGTGAAAAAAGTCAAAGTGTTAGTCACTCAGTCATGTCTGACTCTTTGCAACTCTGTGGATGGTAGCCTGCCAGGCTCTTCTGTTCATGGGATTTCCCAGGCCAGAATATTGAAGTGAGTTGTCATTTCTTTCTCCAGGGGTCTTCCTGACCCAGGGGTGGAGCCTGCATCTCCTGCATTGCAGGCAGCTTCTTTACCACCGGAGTCACCAGGGAAGCCCTGTTTGGTCCATGGTCATGGCCAGACCTCCTCACTGGAATGTTCTGGGGGCATCACTTATAGATTGAATTGTGTTTTCCTAAAAGATGAATCAAAGTCCTAACCCCCACTACCTCAGTATGTGACTTTATTTGGAAATCAGGTCGTTGCAGATGTAATTAGTTAAGAAGAGGTCATTCTAGAGTAGGGTGAAACCCTAATCCAGTATGACTAGTACCTTCTTAAAAGTGAAGATAGGAGAGGAGATGGTCATGTGTCAGGGGAGGCAAGAGACTGGGCCTATGCAGCTATAAGGCAAGGGATGCCAAAGATTGTTGATGCCATAGAGGCTAAGAGAAAGTTATGAAACAGACTCTCCTCCAGAACCTTTGAGAAAGGATAGCTCAATGACATCTTCATTCTGGACTTCTAGCCTCCGGACTTTGAAGAAATAAATTTCTGTTGTTTTAAGTCACTAGGGTTGTGTAACTTTATTATGGCAGCTTTAGGAAACTGATACAAAATCCAGACTCATGCTGTTTCTCTGTTGTCTTCTTAGCCCACTTGCATTCAGAGGTGTATCCCCTCAACTCATTTGGGAAAATGTTTGGCTACTTCCGGTGCCCTGTCAAACTGCCCATCTGCCATAGAACTTCTTGTAGCTTCTCTGTACTATTGCAGGGACAGGTTGTCATGAACACTTTATAGTGTTTGACAACTTCCAGGACAACCACATAGGAAATCAGGCTTACATACTGTCTTATCTGAATCCCAGAACCTTTCTAGGGGTGCTATAACTTCTCTTATGCCTTGAGCTCACCTAGGAGTGAGGACATGGAGCATGATTTCATGTGCAGTTCCTACACCAGTATGTCCTTCTTTCCAATCCTTCCCATTTCCTATTTACAATTTCTACCCAATTCATTTTCCTACACTTTCAAACTCCTTGGATTTCTATCTAGTCTGGATAAACAGATGATAATTGTCTCTACAACCTGAGTCTACCATTATCTATTCTTGAATCTTCTGCCTGACATCTGGTAGGAGTAAAAATTTAGAATTTACCCTCTTTTTCCTCTGGTTTCTTTATGACATGCTCTCTTTGGACAATGAAAAATTTTAGTCTCGTGGCTTGAATGGAAGTGAGTCACTATTAAAGGAAAAATGTAGATGCATAATGCTGGAAACTCCTAGAAGAAGTTTCTTCTAAACTCCTAGAAGAAAACATGGGAAGAAAGCTTCTTGACAATGTTTTCATAGAAATGACATCAAAAGCACAGGCAACAATGACAGAAATAAACAAATGGGACTACTTTAAAAAGTTTCTGTGCAACATAAGAAACAATTAGTAGAATGAAAGGGCAACCCATGGGATGGGAGAAAACATTTTCAGACCATATATCTGATAAAGGTTAACACCAAAAATATGTAAGGAACTCCTACAATTCAATAGCAGAAACCAAACACACACACACACACACACAAGCCAAAACCAAACTGATATTTCAATTAAAAAATGGGCTAAGGACTGAACAGATATTTCTCCAAAGAAGTTATACAAATGGTCAACAGGTACATGAAAAAAATCTCAATGTTACTAATGATCAGGGGAAAAAATGCTAATCAACACTAAAGTGACATATCACTACACACCTGGCAGGATGGTTATTATAAAAAAGAAAAACAAAAGCAAGAGTTAAAAAGGGTTGCTAGGATGTGGAGAAATTGGAACTCTTGTGCACTGTTGATGAGAATGTAAACTGATGCAGCCACTATGGAAAACTGTATAAAGTTTCTTTAAAAAATTAAGATAGAGCTGCTGCTGCTACTGCTAAGTCACTTCAGTCGTGTCCGACTCTGTGTGACCCCATAGACGGCAGCCCACCAGGCTCCCCCATCCCTGGGATTCTCCAGGCAAGAATACTGGAGTGGGTTGCCATTTCCTTCTCCAATGCATGAAAGAGAAAAGTGAAAGTGAAGTCACTCAGTCTGTCCGACTGTTAGCGACCCCATGGACTGCAGCCCACCAGGCTACTCCATCCACTGGATTTTCCAGGCAAGAGTACTGGGGTGGGGTGCCATTGCCTTCTCCGAAGATAGAGCTACCATATGGATATGAGAGTTGGACTGTGAAGAAAGCTGAGCACCGAAGAATTGATGCTTTTGAACTGTGTTGTCGAAGAAGACTCTTGAGAGTCCCTTGGACTACAAGGAGATTCAACCAGTCCATCCTAAAGGAGATCAGTCCTGGGTGTTCATTGGAAGGACTGATATTGAAGCTGAAACTCCAATACTTTGGCCACCTCATGTGAAGAGCTGACTCACTGGAAAAGACCCTGATGCTGGGAGGGATTGGAAGCAGGAGGAGAAGGGGACGGCAGAGGATGAGATGGCTGGATAGCATCACCGACTTGATGGACATGAGTTTGGGTGAACTCCAGGAGTTGGTGATGGACAGGGAGGCCTGGCATACTGTGATTCATGGGGTCGCAAAGAGCCAGACATGACTGAGTGACTGAACTGAACTGAACCATATGTTCTAACAATCCCCCTTCTGGGTGTTTATTGCAAAATAAATGAAATTAGGGTTTCAGAAAGATAATAGCACTTTCTTTTTGATTGCACCATTATCCATAATAGCCAAGATGTGGAAACAACCTAAGTTCATCAAAGGATAAATGAATTTAAAAAAATGTGATATATAATGGTATGTTCAGTTCAGTTCAGTCGCTCAGTTGTGTCCTGACTCTTTGTGACCCCATGAATCGCAGCACGCCAGGCCTCCCTGTCCAACACCAACTCCCAGAACCCACCCAATTCATGTCAATTGAGTCAGTGATGCCATCCAACCATCTCATCCTCTGTCGTCCCCTTCTCCTCCTGTCCCCAGTACCTTCCAGCATCAGGGTCTTTTCCAATGAGTCAACTCTTCACATGAGGTGGCCAAAGTATTGGAGTTTCAGCTTTAGCATCAGTCGTTTCAAAGAACACCCAGGACTGATTTCCTTTAGAATGGACTGGTTGGACATCCTTGCAGTCCAAAGGACTCTCAAGAGTCTTCTCCAACACCACAGTTCAAAAGCATCAATTCTTCGGTACTCAGCTTTCTTCACAATCCAACTCTCACATCCATACATGACTACTGGAAAAACCATAGCCTTGACTAGATGGACCTTTGTTAGCAAAGTAATGTCTCTGCTTTTGAATATGCTATCTAGGTTGGTTGTAACTTTCCTTCCAACGGGTAAGTGTCTTTTAATTTCATGGCTGCAGTCACCATCTGCAGTGATTTTGGACCCCTCAAAATAAAGTCTGACACTGTTTCCCCATCTATTTCCCATGAAGTGATGGGATCAGATGCCATGATCTTTATTTTCTGAATGTTGAGCTTTAAGCCAACTTTTTCACTCTCCTCTTTCACTTTCATCAAGAGGCTTTTTAGTTCCTCTTCACTTTTTGCCATAAGGATGGTGTCATCTGCATATCTGAGGTTATTGATATTTCTCCCAGCAATCTTTATTCCAGCTTGTGTTTCTTCCAGCCCAGCATTTCTCATGATGTACCCTGTGTTAAGTTAAATAAGCAGGGTGACAATATACAGCCTTGGTGTACTCCTTTTCCTGTTTGGAACCAGTCTGTTGTTCCATGTCCAGTTCTAACTGTTGCTTCCTGACCTGCATATAGGTTTCCAGTCAGTCATAAAAAGAAGGACATCTTTGTCATTTGGGATAACATTATGGACCTTGAGGGCAGAAACAGTGGATTCTAGTGGTGATCGGAGGTGGAGAGAAGGGTAGAGAGAGAGACAGGTTTCATCTATCTCTAGACAGATAGATGGTGGAGGTCTTTTTAGCTGTGTAAGAAAATTTTATCTTCATTCATAGACAAGGGTAAACTGTTGCAGAGTTTTACATAGGCAGATGATTGATTAGATTGATTAGATTTTAAAATGTTGGGTCTGTTTTTACTGAGAGAATTGCATTGAAATGATAACAGAAGACTCTGATAGAAGTTAGTTTCATCTTTGAGAGATAATTGTGTTCTAAAGTCATATAGAAGATGAAGTTAATATCTCTAACAGAGTAGTGAATATCTGGTGGTAGAAATGATTATATTTAAAAATTGATTGGATTGAGGAAAAAGATTGAAAAAGTGAAGGATAATCTTGGGGTCTGGCTAGGGCCACATTGTAGATGCAAATGCCATTCAGAAAATATGCAATGTAAGAGGATAAACAAGTACTTTGGAGGTAAGATAAAGTAGTTTTTATAAATGTAGGGTTTGGGAGTTCTACAGACATTACAGCACGAAAATTTAGTAGGTAGTTTTATACTTGGACTTGGAATTTGAGGGAAGGTCAAACTGGAGTTTTGGATTTGGAGGCCTTCAGGCAGTGACAGGAACTGAAGCCGTGGAAGGGATTGTGATTGCTTATGGAGCTGGAAAAGACTGAAGGCAAAAGGAGTAGAGTGTGGCAGAGGATGAGGTGGTTAGATAGCATCACCGTCTCAATGGACATGAATCTGAGCAAGCTCCTGGAGGTTGTGAAAGACAGAGGAGCCGGGCATGCTGCCGTCCATGGGGTTGCAAAGAGTTGGACATGGCTTCGTGACTGAATAAAAACAACAGTGGATGGTGTAGCAGTTAACTATTGTGGCGTAACAAGCCACCTCAGAACTTAGTGGTTTTAAACAAGGGGGCCTAATTCTGCTTGTATTTCTATGATCTGGGTAGGGCATGGTTAGGCAGCTTGTCTCTGTTTCTATAATTTCCTTAAAATTTTTATTGATGTACAATGGCTTTATAATGTTTTGTTAATTTATTCTGTAAAGCAAGTGACTCACATATGTGTGTATATCTATCTGTGTATATGTGTATGTATATTCTCTGTCTCTGCTTCATATGGTGTTGGCTAGAAGGCGATGGCACCCCACTCCAGTACGGTTGCCTGGAAAATCCCATGGACAGAGGAGCCTGGAAGGCTGCAGTCCATGGGGTCGCTAAGAGTCGGGCACGACTGAGCAACTTCACTTTCACTTTTCACTTTCATGCATTGGAGAAGGAAATGGCAACCCACTCCAGTGTTCTTGCCTGGAGAGTCCCAGGGATGGGGGAGCCTGGTGGGCTGCCGTCTATGCGGTCGCACAGAGTCGGACATGACTGAAGTGACTTAGCAGCAGCAGCAGCAGGCTCATTTATGCATTTATAGTCAGCTTGTAGTACATTGGGGACCAAGGATGCAGTGTAGCCTTACTCACATGCCTGATACCTGGGCTAGGATGGTTGGAATGAATGTGACTGGCTAGACCTTTCTCTTGTCTCATGGTCTTTCATCTTCCAGGGACTTTTTCTTTACATGGCCTTTCATCTTCAAGGAGGATAGCCCCAAATTCCTTTCATGGCATCTCACAGTAGCAAAAATGGGAAAGCAGAAGCTGTAAGATTATCACCACTACCCTAGAATTTGCAGTGTCATTTCCACTCAGTTCTATTCTCCAAGGAAATCACAAGCCATTCCATTGTGGGAGGGGCTTGGAGTGTGATTTCACTGATTCACTGGGGCAGTTTTCCAATAATCAATCATAGGAGGTATGAGAGTGAGAAGAATCTAGAGCTCTGAAAGGTAGAACATTTAAGAGATGGGTGTAGACTAGAAGCCCATGAATGTGACTGAGGAGTGAGAGTAAGGGAGAAGAAGAACACTGTGACAATTAGAAGATTCTACTTCCAGAAGGAGGGAGAGGTCAGTAACTGCTGAAGTTAGGAAAATAATAGCTTAACACTTCAGATTTAGTAATGAGCAGGTTGTTGACACCTTTGACAGGAAGTTCAGTGGAACAGAAGAGTTAAAGCCAGGTTGCAGGGTTGAGAGAAGGAAAAACAAGTATCAAGAAGGTGGTCTTTGAAAGAGCAGAGAGAACTAGGAAATAACCAGACTATGACACATTTCTGTGTTAGTCTGTTTCTTTTTAAATAAGGGAGGGATTTGTATCAGTCTAAATGCTGCCATCAAGGTGGCAATCAAAAGGAAAAGGTTGAAGATATTTAAGAGATTAATATTAGGGAACTGAGTTCTACTTTCTTGAATTTACTGCAAGAAATTTGAACTCATTTTAGCTGCACAGAACAAAATACGGTTATCTTAAGCTATTACTTTTTAGCTCTTTTTAGTTTTTTGAAAGAATTTATGTTGAGTCAAAAGTCAAATGCATTAAAGTGTATAAATACATGATTCCTGCTTGCTCTTTGTCCAATTAAAAATAAATTTATCTAAAATGAATCCAATTGCAAATAAAAATGTTTAAATTAAAATGAAATATTTTGAAAGTATATTGTCTTATAAAGGTAAACACATTTGAAGTATGCATTTTAACATGATATATTTATTCATTTTCTTCAAAATGCAAATGCTGTCACAAATGTTGCAAATGTACAGAAATAAATTAACTTTACATCAAAGAGCAAACATCTTACAAATGGCAACAAGAGACCAGTTGTATTTAAGATGTCTGATATTGCTTTATGTTTGTATTAATAATAAAATATTTTTATGCACTATTTCTCCTCATGGAAAACCCTGATGTCCTTATTCATATACAAATAAAGTTGAAAGGGGATCTAGATGCCTGTGTGTCTCCCACAAGCTTTTTCTGGAACTAACTTGATGAGAATAAAATTTACACTGTCTCACCACTCTTTTATACAGATATGCTCTTCTCTGTTTTACTCCTAGAGCCCTGAATATTTCTGTAGTTTCTATAGAGTTGATCAGACACATGTTTGTTCCAGAACATTTAAACATACATTATTGATTCTATTGTTTGAAGGTAAAAGTGCTTTTAAAAGAAACTTGGAAAACAGATTCTAAATGCATTGAATTTAAAGACCAAGAGAAGTCCCTCTGAAGGGTTTCCACAGCAGCAGTTTGAATGTTGTATATTTCTTTGCAAGCAAGAGGTAGTCAATTAATGGCATCAACAAAAAATTTGGAACTTACTGTGTGCTAGATAGCTGAGAAGGAAAAAGAATTAGGCCAAACTATATCCTGTTCTCAGCTCCTCCTCTCTTACTGATCAGATCGATCACAGTCTATTCAGGGTGTCAGGTGAGTAAAGAATTTTAAGAATAATGTGATATGTGCTATGATAAATGTGGGAAAAATGTACTTTGTGAGTACAGAAAGAAGAAACTAAATTTGTATGTTGGAGAAGGATGCAGACAAGAGGGATGTTATCACCTCCTAAAGCAGCAGAGAAAAGGCATTTGATTTTTATCATAGAGAAGGAGTGTGGTTGGTAGGACAGATTGAGGGCTTGGCAGGTTGGGAGGAAGAATTAGCACTTTGTTTAGAGGAAATAGCATATAATGGCAAGGAACCATGTTAGGAGATTTTTTGCTTGAAGTGCGCCTTGTGTTTTTCTGGGTAGTATGGCAGAATCATAGGGTGTGCTAAGGGGGTGGCAACTTACTATACTGAAAGAATAGGTAGAAATACAAATTAACATTTTCAAGACATTGTAAAGTTGTAAACTTTATACCATAAGTGGAGGGGTAGGCTGAATGACCAATAATTTATATAAGCCATAAACATTAAAATCAGGAAAATCACAGCAAGAAATCATAGGACTTGTCTAACAAAAAATAATTATTATTTCTCCCTCTCTGTTTTCAAGAAAAGCAATAATCAAACACTGTAAGGCATTTCTGGTAACTGTTTCTTTGAAGTAGAAGCCTCTGGGAGATGCCTCCTTGTAACTTGTGCCATTTCATAGTCTTCACCACCAAGACATAATTCCACATGCTAAATCTCACAGTTTGTTATTAAAGCTCATCCCTTTTGTTTTATCCTCTTGATGACAAAGATCTCTTTTCAGCAGCTTCTGATTCAGTTGAAGGCAATTTTAAAGTTATCTCTTGGACTTTCCACTTTAGACTACATAATTCTATCTCATTTAGTTTTTTTTTTTTCCCCTCACAACTTCTATGCTACAGCTCTTAAAGCCATTTTAATTGCTATTTTCTGGATCTTTTCCAGTTTCTTAACATCTTCCTTATATGTAATGAATAAAAAGCAACATAGTAATTTTAGAGAGTCTAAGTGATGTTACACCTGGTATAAAGGATTATTTTCAGCCATTATACATTATACTGCTATTAGGATATGTCTGGTTTCATGTTAGAATTTTTAAAAGACAGTTCTGTATTGGTGGAAGATACAATTTTCTTTACTGTTTTGATCATCCTTTTTACCTTTTCTGTATATGCAGCTAAAAATATTTTTAAAGCAGTATTGTTATATTCTTTTTTGTTGTTTATGATTTATCAGCAGCTTTTAAACTCTATTCTTTTTTTTCAAGCTTTATCGAGGTATAATTGACAAACAAAATTGTGACGTATTTAAAGTATACAACCTGGTGATTTGATATTTGTATACATAGTGAAGGAATCTCTACACCATTTAAACACTATTCTTATCTCAAAGCAACAAGATGTAATGGAAAGAAGATAAGTTGGAGAGATTTGGATTCAAGCCATGTCCCTGTACAATATGTTGGAAAAAAGTTAGGCTAAAAATGTTGTCCCAGAATAACTGTGGGACATCTTCAAAAGTGTTCTAATTTAGATGGTAACTTGAATAGTCAACTTGGGCTCCATCAATTACTAATGTGTGCCTCTCTGACTTTCAACTTCCTCATTGGTAAAAGGGGAAAACAATATCTAACCAATACAAATATTAAAAGATTAAAGTTTCTACTATGAAACTTGATACATGATAAATATTTTAAATAGGTCTTTCCTTTTTTCTTTTCCCCTTTTAATAATGATTCTGTATACTTAAATTATCTAAATAACTGAGATAAAAACAAGTTCCTCTAAATGGTATACTTGTGAAGGTCATCCTTGTAGATGACAGTAGAGAATTTAATGAGCATCCTTACTTATATCTACAGTCCAAATCATTACTAATGACATTACATAGCACAGACCTGCTTATACAATAGCTTGAATTGTCCTTTAGTTTGACATACAACCAATAAGAATGACCCCATATTCAGTCAAGTTTCCAGTTTTCAGGTTGAATCCCATTAAAATAGGATTTCACCAAATGCCTTCTGAGGAACACTGTTCCTTGTGGGTAACTGATGGGTATTATGGATGGAGGGGGGTCAGGGGAGAGGGAAATGCTTTAGTTACATAAATTGGGGAAATGGGACATGCTGGAATAAACAGTTAAAGAGATTTCTACTTTGCAGAATTTTCCAGAGTCTTTAGAATACTCATCTATACTGTGGTTCTGAAAGAGTATGCTATATAGTGTACAGCATGTACAAAATAACTAATTGAACTTGAATTTTTTAGAAATAAAGCTCCTCAATGCTCAATGGAAATTACTTTGGAAAATACTACAGTACTGATAGCTCAGTTTATCACAGTGTTTTCCAGTCTTGGCAGGATGTTCATTTGTTCATCATTCATTGATTCAACAAGCATGTATTTGGTCCACATTAGTGACTCAGTGCTTTGTGTTTAAGTAGCATCTCAAACCAAATTATATATCACATGTACGTGCATGCATGCATGCTAAGTCGCTTCAGTGGTGTCTGACTCTTTTCGACCCCATGGACTGTAGCCTGCCAGGCTCCTTTGTCCATGGAATTCTCCAGGCAAGAATGCTGGAGTGGGTTGCCATGCCCTTCTTCAGGGGATCTTCCCAACCCAGGGACTGAACTCAAATCTCATGCACTGGCAGGTGGGTTCTTTACCACCAGAGCCACATAGGAAGCCCATATATCACACAATTATACTTTAGTGAAAGCAATCTAAATAGTAATTATAAAATATAAATATATTATCAAAAATGTATCTTAAATTATGTAAATATTTCTTTCATTCTCATTTGGTTGTAAGAATTCAGGGTTCTATGACCTTTAAACCTTTTTGATTGTGTTCTCAGTTCTTCACACGTCAACTATGCTTAATTATTTATGAATTATATGCATAGATTAATGGGTTAATGCATCATGTGTTATAAATCATGCACAGAATTAGAATATTTTAAAAAGATGAGATGAGAAGGAAGCAAATTTAATCATGCTACAGACTTGAAGAGACTTTTCTTTTTTATCCATTATATTTGTCCTCATTTATTAAGAGTAAATTTAGGTTTACACTATGGTGAACAGTTCAAAAAAAAAGATAAAGAAATATACATATTTTTTTGATTTTCATAAGCTTGCTCTGATTGAAGAGAATGGCTGTTAAATAGAGCAATATCAGTTTAGAAGTTGGGATTCTTGGATCTATTCTACTAAGATTATCAAATATTTGTAGAATATCTCTCATATACTAAGTGCTAAGCATCAGGAATAATGGAAATAATTCATGGCCCTCATCTTTGGCGAGTTTTTATCACCAAAGGAGTGATACTGAGTTTAACAGTATTTTCAGGACAGAAGAGAAGGTTACCCTGGAAAAGCACTTCTTAATATTATGAATATTTTGAGTAGAAGCTCTTTCTATCAAAGGATTTCGGAGAAAATGTCCTAATGTAAAAGAATTGTGAGGTTAGCTTGCTCAGAGGGACCCCAGAACTCCCTTGTTGCTTATGGTTCTTACTTGATGCTTGTTCTCATGAATTCTGGTTGTTTCTGGGTACTCCTTTCTGCTTTACATCCATTTTAGTGTGTAAGACCTCTGCTATCCTGTAAGATACTGTGGCTAGTGATTGCTGTTTCTCCTCATCACCTGCCCTTGGTCTCAGTGGATTCACCATTCTAACCTGTTTCCTTGTTAACCTCTACCATTTTGTTCAGCCACCAGTAGCCTCCCATTTCATCCTTTGTGACCATCACCCTAGTATATTATTACTTTAGATTCATTATATTTCATCATGACTCTTAATTCTAGCAGATGTCCACTTACATTTCAATCACACGTCTCCACTAGAATTATTTAAATGCATGTGATTTTAGAATGTTTCCAAATGTATTTGTTATCTTTGTTTTTTTCATGCACTCACATTTTTACCCACATATAAAAGCTTCATTATTTGAGGGATGGATGTAATCCAGAGAAGGATTTCTCAGGTTTCTAGTTTTATTTTTCTGAAACATTTCACTTCAAATAGAGTTTTAATTGTATTGGCTCTAAGTGAATGTAAACCAAGTTAGTATTGAACCAGCAGATGGAAAAATCCTTATCATTGAACAATGAAACAACTTGAATTCTTTTTTCCCCCTTTTGCCATCTGGTATCTGTGCTCATATTTGAAACATTAACCATTCAGAAAAGAGTTGTTTTCTGTATCCAATCATCAGAAGCTTTCTCTGAAGACTGGTGCTTATCTTTTTAGAAAAAAAAAAAAAAAATCTGGTGGGCTGCCGTCTATGCGGTCGCACAGAGTCGGACATGACTGAAGTGACTTAGCAGCAGCAGCAGCAGGCTCATTTATGCATTTATAGTCAGCTTGTAGTACATTGGGGACCAAGGATGCAGTGTAGCCTTACTCACATGCCTGATACCTGGGCTAGGATGGTTGGAATGAATGTGACTGGCTAGACCTTTCTCTTGTCTCATGGTCTTTCATCTTCCAGGGACTTTTTCTTTACATGGCCTTTCATCTTCAAGGAGGATAGCCCCAAATTCCTTTCATGGCATCTCACAGTAGCAAAAATGGGAAAGCAGAAGCTGTAAGATTATCACCACTACCCTAGAATTTGCAGTGTCATTTCCACTCAGTTCTATTCTCCAAGGAAATCACAAGCCATTCCATTGTGGGAGGGGCTTGGAGTGTGATTTCACTGATTCACTGGGGCAGTTTTCCAATAATCAATCATAGGAGGTATGAGAGTGAGAAGAATCTAGAGCTCTGAAAGGTAGAACATTTAAGAGATGGGTGTAGACTAGAAGCCCATGAATGTGACTGAGGAGTGAGAGTAAGGGAGAAGAAGAACACTGTGACAATTAGAAGATTCTACTTCCAGAAGGAGGGAGAGGTCAGTAACTGCTGAAGTTAGGAAAATAATAGCTTAACACTTCAGATTTAGTAATGAGCAGGTTGTTGACACCTTTGACAGGAAGTTCAGTGGAACAGAAGAGTTAAAGCCAGGTTGCAGGGTTGAGAGAAGGAAAAACAAGTATCAAGAAGGTGGTCTTTGAAAGAGCAGAGAGAACTAGGAAATAACCAGACTATGACACATTTCTGTGTTAGTCTGTTTCTTTTTAAATAAGGGAGGGATTTGTATCAGTCTAAATGCTGCCATCAAGGTGGCAATCAAAAGGAAAAGGTTGAAGATATTTAAGAGATTAATATTAGGGAACTGAGTTCTACTTTCTTGAATTTACTGCAAGAAATTTGAACTCATTTTAGCTGCACAGAACAAAATACGGTTATCTTAAGCTATTACTTTTTAGCTCTTTTTAGTTTTTTGAAAGAATTTATGTTGAGTCAAAAGTCAAATGCATTAAAGTGTATAAATACATGATTCCTGCTTGCTCTTTGTCCAATTAAAAATAAATTTATCTAAAATGAATCCAATTGCAAATAAAAATGTTTAAATTAAAATGAAATATTTTGAAAGTATATTGTCTTATAAAGGTAAACACATTTGAAGTATGCATTTTAACATGATATATTTATTCATTTTCTTCAAAATGCAAATGCTGTCACAAATGTTGCAAATGTACAGAAATAAATTAACTTTACATCAAAGAGCAAACATCTTACAAATGGCAACAAGAGACCAGTTGTATTTAAGATGTCTGATATTGCTTTATGTTTGTATTAATAATAAAATATTTTTATGCACTATTTCTCCTCATGGAAAACCCTGATGTCCTTATTCATATACAAATAAAGTTGAAAGGGGATCTAGATGCCTGTGTGTCTCCCACAAGCTTTTTCTGGAACTAACTTGATGAGAATAAAATTTACACTGTCTCACCACTCTTTTATACAGATATGCTCTTCTCTGTTTTACTCCTAGAGCCCTGAATATTTCTGTAGTTTCTATAGAGTTGATCAGACACATGTTTGTTCCAGAACATTTAAACATACATTATTGATTCTATTGTTTGAAGGTAAAAGTGCTTTTAAAAGAAACTTGGAAAACAGATTCTAAATGCATTGAATTTAAAGACCAAGAGAAGTCCCTCTGAAGGGTTTCCACAGCAGCAGTTTGAATGTTGTATATTTCTTTGCAAGCAAGAGGTAGTCAATTAATGGCATCAACAAAAAATTTGGAACTTACTGTGTGCTAGATAGCTGAGAAGGAAAAAGAATTAGGCCAAACTATATCCTGTTCTCAGCTCCTCCTCTCTTACTGATCAGATCGATCACAGTCTATTCAGGGTGTCAGGTGAGTAAAGAATTTTAAGAATAATGTGATATGTGCTATGATAAATGTGGGAAAAATGTACTTTGTGAGTACAGAAAGAAGAAACTAAATTTGTATGTTGGAGAAGGATGCAGACAAGAGGGATGTTATCACCTCCTAAAGCAGCAGAGAAAAGGCATTTGATTTTTATCATAGAGAAGGAGTGTGGTTGGTAGGACAGATTGAGGGCTTGGCAGGTTGGGAGGAAGAATTAGCACTTTGTTTAGAGGAAATAGCATATAATGGCAAGGAACCATGTTAGGAGATTTTTTGCTTGAAGTGCGCCTTGTGTTTTTCTGGGTAGTATGGCAGAATCATAGGGTGTGCTAAGGGGGTGGCAACTTACTATACTGAAAGAATAGGTAGAAATACAAATTAACATTTTCAAGACATTGTAAAGTTGTAAACTTTATACCATAAGTGGAGGGGTAGGCTGAATGACCAATAATTTATATAAGCCATAAACATTAAAATCAGGAAAATCACAGCAAGAAATCATAGGACTTGTCTAACAAAAAATAATTATTATTTCTCCCTCTCTGTTTTCAAGAAAAGCAATAATCAAACACTGTAAGGCATTTCTGGTAACTGTTTCTTTGAAGTAGAAGCCTCTGGGAGATGCCTCCTTGTAACTTGTGCCATTTCATAGTCTTCACCACCAAGACATAATTCCACATGCTAAATCTCACAGTTTGTTATTAAAGCTCATCCCTTTTGTTTTATCCTCTTGATGACAAAGATCTCTTTTCAGCAGCTTCTGATTCAGTTGAAGGCAATTTTAAAGTTATCTCTTGGACTTTCCACTTTAGACTACATAATTCTATCTCATTTAGTTTTTTTTTTTTCCCCTCACAACTTCTATGCTACAGCTCTTAAAGCCATTTTAATTGCTATTTTCTGGATCTTTTCCAGTTTCTTAACATCTTCCTTATATGTAATGAATAAAAAGCAACATAGTAATTTTAGAGAGTCTAAGTGATGTTACACCTGGTATAAAGGATTATTTTCAGCCATTATACATTATACTGCTATTAGGATATGTCTGGTTTCATGTTAGAATTTTTAAAAGACAGTTCTGTATTGGTGGAAGATACAATTTTCTTTACTGTTTTGATCATCCTTTTTACCTTTTCTGTATATGCAGCTAAAAATATTTTTAAAGCAGTATTGTTATATTCTTTTTTGTTGTTTATGATTTATCAGCAGCTTTTAAACTCTATTCTTTTTTTTCAAGCTTTATCGAGGTATAATTGACAAACAAAATTGTGACGTATTTAAAGTATACAACCTGGTGATTTGATATTTGTATACATAGTGAAGGAATCTCTACACCATTTAAACACTATTCTTATCTCAAAGCAACAAGATGTAATGGAAAGAAGATAAGTTGGAGAGATTTGGATTCAAGCCATGTCCCTGTACAATATGTTGGAAAAAAGTTAGGCTAAAAATGTTGTCCCAGAATAACTGTGGGACATCTTCAAAAGTGTTCTAATTTAGATGGTAACTTGAATAGTCAACTTGGGCTCCATCAATTACTAATGTGTGCCTCTCTGACTTTCAACTTCCTCATTGGTAAAAGGGGAAAACAATATCTAACCAATACAAATATTAAAAGATTAAAGTTTCTACTATGAAACTTGATACATGATAAATATTTTAAATAGGTCTTTCCTTTTTTCTTTTCCCCTTTTAATAATGATTCTGTATACTTAAATTATCTAAATAACTGAGATAAAAACAAGTTCCTCTAAATGGTATACTTGTGAAGGTCATCCTTGTAGATGACAGTAGAGAATTTAATGAGCATCCTTACTTATATCTACAGTCCAAATCATTACTAATGACATTACATAGCACAGACCTGCTTATACAATAGCTTGAATTGTCCTTTAGTTTGACATACAACCAATAAGAATGACCCCATATTCAGTCAAGTTTCCAGTTTTCAGGTTGAATCCCATTAAAATAGGATTTCACCAAATGCCTTCTGAGGAACACTGTTCCTTGTGGGTAACTGATGGGTATTATGGATGGAGGGGGGTCAGGGGAGAGGGAAATGCTTTAGTTACATAAATTGGGGAAATGGGACATGCTGGAATAAACAGTTAAAGAGATTTCTACTTTGCAGAATTTTCCAGAGTCTTTAGAATACTCATCTATACTGTGGTTCTGAAAGAGTATGCTATATAGTGTACAGCATGTACAAAATAACTAATTGAACTTGAATTTTTTAGAAATAAAGCTCCTCAATGCTCAATGGAAATTACTTTGGAAAATACTACAGTACTGATAGCTCAGTTTATCACAGTGTTTTCCAGTCTTGGCAGGATGTTCATTTGTTCATCATTCATTGATTCAACAAGCATGTATTTGGTCCACATTAGTGACTCAGTGCTTTGTGTTTAAGTAGCATCTCAAACCAAATTATATATCACATGTACGTGCATGCATGCATGCTAAGTCGCTTCAGTGGTGTCTGACTCTTTTCGACCCCATGGACTGTAGCCTGCCAGGCTCCTTTGTCCATGGAATTCTCCAGGCAAGAATGCTGGAGTGGGTTGCCATGCCCTTCTTCAGGGGATCTTCCCAACCCAGGGACTGAACTCAAATCTCATGCACTGGCAGGTGGGTTCTTTACCACCAGAGCCACATAGGAAGCCCATATATCACACAATTATACTTTAGTGAAAGCAATCTAAATAGTAATTATAAAATATAAATATATTATCAAAAATGTATCTTAAATTATGTAAATATTTCTTTCATTCTCATTTGGTTGTAAGAATTCAGGGTTCTATGACCTTTAAACCTTTTTGATTGTGTTCTCAGTTCTTCACACGTCAACTATGCTTAATTATTTATGAATTATATGCATAGATTAATGGGTTAATGCATCATGTGTTATAAATCATGCACAGAATTAGAATATTTTAAAAAGATGAGATGAGAAGGAAGCAAATTTAATCATGCTACAGACTTGAAGAGACTTTTCTTTTTTATCCATTATATTTGTCCTCATTTATTAAGAGTAAATTTAGGTTTACACTATGGTGAACAGTTCAAAAAAAAAGATAAAGAAATATACATATTTTTTTGATTTTCATAAGCTTGCTCTGATTGAAGAGAATGGCTGTTAAATAGAGCAATATCAGTTTAGAAGTTGGGATTCTTGGATCTATTCTACTAAGATTATCAAATATTTGTAGAATATCTCTCATATACTAAGTGCTAAGCATCAGGAATAATGGAAATAATTCATGGCCCTCATCTTTGGCGAGTTTTTATCACCAAAGGAGTGATACTGAGTTTAACAGTATTTTCAGGACAGAAGAGAAGGTTACCCTGGAAAAGCACTTCTTAATATTATGAATATTTTGAGTAGAAGCTCTTTCTATCAAAGGATTTCGGAGAAAATGTCCTAATGTAAAAGAATTGTGAGGTTAGCTTGCTCAGAGGGACCCCAGAACTCCCTTGTTGCTTATGGTTCTTACTTGATGCTTGTTCTCATGAATTCTGGTTGTTTCTGGGTACTCCTTTCTGCTTTACATCCATTTTAGTGTGTAAGACCTCTGCTATCCTGTAAGATACTGTGGCTAGTGATTGCTGTTTCTCCTCATCACCTGCCCTTGGTCTCAGTGGATTCACCATTCTAACCTGTTTCCTTGTTAACCTCTACCATTTTGTTCAGCCACCAGTAGCCTCCCATTTCATCCTTTGTGACCATCACCCTAGTATATTATTACTTTAGATTCATTATATTTCATCATGACTCTTAATTCTAGCAGATGTCCACTTACATTTCAATCACACGTCTCCACTAGAATTATTTAAATGCATGTGATTTTAGAATGTTTCCAAATGTATTTGTTATCTTTGTTTTTTTCATGCACTCACATTTTTACCCACATATAAAAGCTTCATTATTTGAGGGATGGATGTAATCCAGAGAAGGATTTCTCAGGTTTCTAGTTTTATTTTTCTGAAACATTTCACTTCAAATAGAGTTTTAATTGTATTGGCTCTAAGTGAATGTAAACCAAGTTAGTATTGAACCAGCAGATGGAAAAATCCTTATCATTGAACAATGAAACAACTTGAATTCTTTTTTCCCCCTTTTGCCATCTGGTATCTGTGCTCATATTTGAAACATTAACCATTCAGAAAAGAGTTGTTTTCTGTATCCAATCATCAGAAGCTTTCTCTGAAGACTGGTGCTTATCTTTTTAGAAAAAAAAAAAAAAAAAGGATACAATGTTGCAAATACAAATGGAGCCCTGAACTAATATTTGACAGTCACATAAAAGCTTAAAAAAATTCAGAGTACAAAGTGAGTCTAAGGAGATACCATTTTCAATTTATTTTCATAATCTAATTCTGCATTGCTTGTAAAGGTTAATCTAAATCCAGCAGAACAAAGCCTATCCACTGTTTACTTGTTATAGGCACTCTTACCTTATTCTAAATGCAGCAAAGTAAACATAGCCCACCTTTACAACCTATTGCTATTTTTTCCAAATTGTAGCAGATATGATTTTTATCATGTGACCCTCAAATTATCAGTCGTCAAATGGTGTCTGTAATAGTAAAATTCTAAGAAAACATCTAGAAAAGGATTTATAATACTCACTTTGAAAGTAATGACACAATACCTTTAACCTCTAGTTATTCAAATAACCTTGCAGATCAACTTTTTCTGAATGTCTAGCCATATTTGCATTTCCTACTTGGTGGGGGATGAAATCCAAAGGAACTTGCATAGTTTAAATATTATTTGAAATATTAGCCTAAGGAAATATCTATATAACATTAAAAATTTCAGCCCCTGTGATTCAAGCATTACAGTATCTAGTAGGAATGACTTTTAGATTTTTCTGGTGTTTCATTATATGTGAAACTATATTTCTATTTTTTTCATGAGTTTTCTTAGTATAAACAAAACATGAGTAATTAATGTGGCATTTCTGTTGTACTTGAAGTTAAAGCCTTGGTCTAAGTCTAGATCTTTTAGCTTGTGAGATATTTGCTATCACTTTTTGGATTGGTTTGTCTTTGATAGATTTTGAAGATTTACTTCTGTGGTTGTGTTTTCTACTTGGGGACCTATGATGATGCCTCAGTTTGTGGCTGAGTGGACCAATTCCAGAAGTTTACTCTGTATGGACAGATAATGCCATTCTATAAATTATTTTTTAGTTTTAGAAATGATTTTTCACAGACTGATCAGTCTCTGATCAATAATTTTGAGATTACAAATAACATTCACTAGGTTAAGTGATAAACTTGGACCTTTATCCTTTTGCTTAATCCAACTCTGGCTCACTTGGATTTAAGACAGATAATTTAACTTTTACTCCCAATTGGTCTTTCAGGTGTTGAAGGGCTTTTGGGTACAGAGATGTGCTCAGCCTAATCATGTAATGTGTAGAGAACTGAGATTTCTCTCAGTAGCTATAGAAAAGTCCTCGCAAGGAGCCTAAGTTCCTTCCCTGCCCCTGGGAAGGCTGTACTCTCTCCACAGCAGCTCTGATCATTGTGTCTGAGAACTTTTCCCTCAGAAGTGGTGCCTGGTGCTCACTGCTTTTATTCCCTGCCATGTATTGTGTGCTTAGTTGCTCAGTTGTGTCTGACACTTTGTAACCCCATGGGCTGTAGCCTGCCAGGCACCTCTGTCCATGGGGATTTACCAGGCAAGAATACTAGAGTGGGTTGCCATGCCCTTCTCCAGCAGATCTTCCCAACCCAGACCTGGGATCAAACCCAGGTCTCCTGCATTGCAGTCAGTTTCTTTACCATCTGAATCACCAGGGAAGCCCAGGAATACTGGAGTGGGTAGCCTATTCCTTCTCCAAGGGTTCTTCCTGACCCAGAAATAGAACCAGGGGTCTCCTGCATTGCAGGCAGATTCTTTACCAGTTGAGCTACTAAGGAAGCCCCTGCCATGCATTAGTGGTAAACAGTCTATCTTCCACTGCAAGAAACTCAAGAGACAGAGGTTCGATCCCTGGGTTGGGACAATCTCCTGGAGCAGAAAACAGCAACAGTTAATTGGATTAGAACAATAGCTAAAACCAGAGGCAGTACAAAGGACATTGTTGTTCAATGGCTCAGTGATGTCTGACTCTTTGTTACTCCATGGACTGCAGCATGCCAGACTTCCCTGTCCTTCACCATCTCCCAGAGCTTGCTCAAACTCATGTCCATTGAGTCAGTGATGCCATCCAACCNATGGCTCAGTGATGTCTGACTCTTTGTTACTCCATGGACTGCAGCATGCCAGACTTCCCTGTCCTTCACCATCTCCCAGAGCTTGCTCAAACTCATGTCCATTGAGTCAGTGATGCCATCCAACCATCTTATCCTCTGTTGTTCCCTTCTTCTCCGGCCTTCAGTATTTCCCAGCATCAGCGTCTTTTCCAATGAGTTAGTTCTTCACATCAGGTGGCCAAAGTATTGGAGCTTCACTTAGCATTGGTCCTACCAATGAATATTCAGGATTGATTTCCTTTAGGATTGATTGATTTGATCTCCTTGCTGTCCAAGGGACTCTCAAGAGTCTTCTTCAACACCACAGTTCAAAAGCATCAATTCTTTGGTGCTCAGTCTTCTTTATGGTCCAAATGTCACATCCATACATGACTACTGGAACAACCATAGCTTTGACTAGACTGACCTTTGTTGGTAAAGTAATGTTTCTGCTTTTTAATATGCTGTCTAGGTATGTCATAGCTTTTCTTCCAAGGAGCAAATGTCTTTTAATTTCATGGCTGTAGTCACCATCTGCAGTGATTTTGGAACCACTGAAAATAAAGTCTGTCACTTTTCATTTTTTCCCCATCTATTTGCCATGAAGTGATGGGACCGAATGCCATGATCTTTGTCTTTTGAATGTTGAATTTTAAGCTAGCCTTTTCACTCTCCTCTTTCACTTTCATCAAGAGGCTCTTTAGTTCCTCTTTGCTTTCTTCCATAAGGGTGGTGTCATCTGCATATCTGCTGTTGCTGCTGCTAAGTTGCTGCAGTCATGTCCAGCTCTGTGTGACCCCATAGACATCAGCTCACCAGGCTCCCCCATCTCTGGAATTCTCCAGGCAAGAATACTGAAGTGGGTTGCCATTTCCTTCTCCAATGCATGAAAGTGAAAAGTGAAAGTGAAGTCACTCATTCGTAGCGACTCCATGGACTGCAGCCTACCAGGTGGGTTGCCATTGCCTTCTCTGCTGCATATCTGAGGTTATTGATATTTCTCCCAGCAATCTTGATTCCAGCTTGTGCTTCATCCAGCCCAGCATTTCCCATGATGTACTCTGCATATAAGTTAAATAAGCAGGGTGACAATATATAGCCTTGTTCCATGTCTGATTCTAACTGTTGCTTCTTGACCTGCATATAGGTTTCTCAGGAAGCAGGTGAGGTGGTCTGATATTTCCATCTCCTGAAGAATTTCCCAGAGTTTCTTGTGATCCACGTAGTCAAAGGCTTGAGTGTAGTCAATGAAGCAGGAGTAGATGTTTTTCTGGAATTCTCTTGCTTTTCCTATGATCTAACAGATGTTGGCAATTTGGTCTCTGGTTCCTTTGCCTTTTATAAACCCAGCTTGAACATCTGGAAATTCTCAGTTCATCTACTGTTGAAGACTTGCTTTGAGAATTTTGAGTATTATTTTGCTGGTGTGTGATATGAGGGCAATTGCGTGGTACTTTGAACATTCTTTGGCATTGCCTTTCTTGTGGCCTCTGCTGAGTTTTCCAGATTTGCTGGCATATTGAGTACAACACTTTAACAGCATCATCTTTCAGAATCTGAAATAGCTCAACTGGAATTTCATCACTTCCACTAGCTTTGTTCATAGTGATGATTTCTAAGGCCAACTTGACTTCATGTTCCAGGATATCTGGCTCTAGATGAGTGATCACACCATCGTGGGTATCTGGATCATGAAGATCTTTTTTGTATAATTCCTCTGTGTATTCTTGCCACCTCTTCTTACTATCTTCTGCTTATGTTAGGGCCATACCATTTCTGTCCTTTATTGTGCCCATCTTTGCATGAAATGTTCCTTTGGTATCTCTAATTTTCTTGAAGAGATCTCTAGTCTTTCCCTATTGATTTCCTCTATTTCTTTTCATTGATCACTGAGAAAGGCTTTCTCATCTCTCCTTGCTATTCTTTGGTACTCTGCATTCAGATGGGTATATCTTTCCTTTTCTTCTTTGCCTTTAGCTTCTCTTCTTTTCTCAGCTATTTGTAAGGCCTCCTCAGACAACAATTTTGGTTTTTTGGATTTCTTTTTCTAGGGATGGTCTTGATCACTGTCTCCTGTACAATATCATGAACCTCCATCCATAGTTCTTCAGGCACTCTGTCTATCAGATCTAATCACTTGAATCTATTCGTCGCTTTCCCTGTATTATCATAAGGATTTGATTTAGGTCATACATGAACAGTCTAGTAGTTTCACTTACTTTCTTCAATTTAAGTCTGAATCTTGCAATAACAAGTTCATGATCTGAGCCACAGTCAGCTCCCNTATTCCATAGTGTATATGTACCACAGCTTTCTTATCCAGTCATCTGCTGATGGACATCTAGGTTGCTTCCAAGTCCTGGCTATTATACACAGTGCTGCGATAAACATTGGGGTACACGTGTCTCTTTCAATTCTGGTTTCCTCAGTGTGTATGCCCAGCAGTGGGATTGCTGGGTCATATGGCAGTTCTATTTCCAGTTTTTTAAGGAATCTCCACACTGTTCTCCATAGTGGCTGTCCTAGTTTGCATTCCCACCAACAGTGTAGAGAGTTCCCTTTTCTCCACACCTTCTCCAGCATTTTTGTTTGTAGACATGTTGATAGCAGCCATTCTGACTGGCATGAGATGGTACCTCATTGTGGTTTTGATTTGCATTTCTCTGATAATGAGTGATGTTGAGCATCTTTTCATGTGTTTATTAGCCATCTGTATGTCTTCTTTGGAGAAATGTGTGTGTTTAGTTCTTTGGCTCATTGTTTGATTGGTAGGACCCATATTTTACACTGTACACAAAAATGAACTAAATCAACTCCAAATGAATTAAAGACTTAAACAGAAGGCCTAAAACTACCAAATTCATAGATGAAAACAAGGAGAATATCATTACACTGGTCTTAGAAATTATTGCTTGCACTTGACAACAAACCACAGGAAACAAAAGCAAAAGCAGACAAGTGGAACATCAAACCAAAATCAAACCAAAAATCTGTTCAGCAAAGCAAGCATTCAGCAGATTAAATAGGTAATATGTGGAAAGGAAAAAAAAAAATCAAACAATATACTTGATAAAGAGTTTATCTCCAAAGTATATAAGAACCTTCTACAAATCAATAGCAAAAATGAAAACAAAATACAGGTAACCTGATTAAAAAATTATCAAGGGCCTGAAAAGACATTACTCCAAAGAAGACACACAAATGGCCAGTGGGTATATAAAAAATGTTCCGCTTCATTAATCAAGAACATGAAATACAAAACTACAACAAAACATGACTTCGTATGTGTTTGGGTGACCATAAACCTAAACAAAACAGATAAAAGCATAACTAGTAGGGTGGAATAACAATAATCAGAACCCTTCTGCACTCATGGTGCATTCCAGGTATGAATCTCACTTGGTCATAGTGTATGATCATTTTAATGTGCTATTAAAGTTAATTTGCTAATTTATGAATATAGGACTTTTTACATCTATAGTCATAAAGAATATTGGTTTATTGTTTACTTATAGTGTTATTTTCTGTCCAGATAAGGACACTACAAGAAAACTATGAGCCAATACTTCTGATGGACAAAGATGCAAAAAATTTTTAACAAAATATTAGCCAACTAAATTCAACAATATATTAAAATGATGAAACAACATGATCAAGTGGGATTTATTCCAGGGATTCAAGTATTTTTCAGAAAACTATAAATCAACCAACACGATACACCACATTAACAAAAGGAAGAATAAGTCATATGATTATTTCAATAGATATATAAAAAGCCTTTGACAAACTTCAACATCAATTTATGATTACAAACTCTCAAGGAAGTGAGTATACAGGGAGTTGACCTCAATATAATAAAGGCTGCATTTGACAAGGCCACTTCATACTCAATGGTAAAAAAACAAAAAGCATTTCCTCTAAGATGAGGACAGGACAAGGATACCCACTATTGCCACTTTTATTCCACATAGTATTGGAAGTTCTAGTCAGAGAAATTAGGCAAGAAAAACAAATAAAAATCATCCAAATTAGAAAGTATCAAAACTGTCACTCTTTGAAGTTGATATGATACTATGTACTGAAAACTCTAAATTCTAATACACTTAAAAAAAAAAAAACTATTAGAAGTAATGAATGGATTCCTTAAAGTTGCAGGATACAAAATGTCTATATATATAAATCTATTGCCTTTCTATACATTAATAATGAATTTTCAGAAACAAAAATTAAGAAAATAGTCCTCTTTACAATTGTATCCCCAAAATAAAGTACCTAAAATCAAATTTCACCAAGGAGGTGAAAACTTGTACACTGAAAACTAGAAGACATTGATAAAAATACATTGAAGATGTCACAAGTAAATGGAAAGATATTTCATGCTCAGAGGTTGGAAGAATTAATATTCAAATGTTCATACTGTACAAATCAAACAACAGATTCATTATAATCCCTATCAACATTCCAATGGCATTTTTAACAGAGAACAAACAACTATGACATTTATATGGAATCACAATACACTCCATTTAGCCAAATCAATCTTAAGAACAAAGCTGATATATCACAATCCTGATTTCAAAATATATTTACAAGGCTATAGTAATCAAAGTAGTATTGCACTGGCATAAAAATAGACACATGGATCAATGGAACAGAACTGACAGCCCATAATAAATCCACACCTATATGGTCATTTAACCGATGACAAGTTACATGTCATATGACAAGGAGCCAAGAATATGCAATGGGGAATGGATAGCCTCTTCAATTAATGATGTTTAGAAAACTGGACAGCATATGCAAAAGAATGAAACGGACCAATATCTTACGATGAACATAAAAATCAACTCAACATGGAATGTAACTTGAATGTAAGACCTGAAGCAATTAAATTTCTGGGAAAAAAAAAAAAAATAAGTGGTAAGCTCCTTGGCATAACAACACAGTAGACAAGTGTTGGATACCCAAGTCAGAAAGTTCGGGAGGAAATGGCAACCCACTCCAGGATTCTTGCCTGGAAAATCCCAAGGACAGAAGAGTCTGGCAGGCCACAATTTACAAGGTGTCAAGATGTCAGACATGACTGAGCACTCTCACACACACTATGTAAATAGCTGCAAATACAAACTAAGTAAATGCTATGTAAATGGTTGCCAGCTAAGGGCAAACTTAAGTTTTGCTCTTTGGTATTTTCTGGGATTTTTTTTCTCCATATATATTCAATACAGATTTGGTTGACTCAGCAGACATGGAACCTACAGATGTGGAAGGCCTACTGTGCTGCATTAATGACACAATTTCAATGACTTGTCATAAGAAGTCCTTAATGGTCTTTCCCGTTTCCATAAAGACAATATCAAAGAGAGTCTTGTTGCTCTTGGTTGTGCTCAAAAAGAACCTGAATTACTAGTACTACCTGATATCTAATATTATTGTTAGAAACATGTATTTTAAAGAAATGTTTTTAGTGTCCCTAAATCATACTTGCTGTTCAGTCGCTAAGTCATGTCTGATTATTTGCGACCCTATGGACTTCAGCATGCCAAGCTTCCCTGTCCTTCACTATTTCCTGGAGTTTGTCAAACTCAATTCCATTAAGTTACTGATGCTATCAACTATCTCATCCTCTGCCATTCAACCATCTCATTCTCTGTCACCCTCTTCTCCTTCTGCCTCTAAATCAGACTTGCTGCTTCTGCTGCTAAGTCACTTCAGTCTTGTCTGACTCTGTGTGACCCCACAGACGGCAGCCCACCAGGCTCCCCTGTCCCTGGGATTCTCCAGGCAAGAACACTGGAGTGGGTTGCCATTTCCATCTCCAATGCATGAAAGTGAAAAGTGAAAGTGAAGTCGCTCAGTCACATCTGACTCTTTGCGGCCCCATGGACTGCAGCCTACCAGGGTCCTCTGTCCATGGGATTTTCCAGACAAGAGTACTGGACTGGGTTGCCGTTGCCTTAGATAATCTTCACTGCATAGCTTATAAAAAATTTGTGGCTTCTCCCTTTCCTTCTCTGCACTGAATGCAGTCGAGCATTGCCTACATCCCCCAGTATTCTTAGGACTAAAGCACTTATTCCCCTGGCACTAACATCTCACAACTAAGCCCCTAATCCCGTCACCCTGATCTTACTTCAAGGATACTCCTAAGGTGAAGTTCCAAGACTGGCCCATGCCAAATTCTGAACTGCCATCCTAGCTTCAGAGGTCCTTGTCATAGTGAATGATCTTTGTTCAGATTCTATCAATAATCCAGTTTCTGCTGAATTCTGCTTCCTTTATTCCTGCATTTTGTTGATTCCTAGAACATTCCCAAATGACCTATGTGTACACACAGTTCTGCCACAAGATCTGTTTCCAGGGAAGCTTAACCCATGACGTTCTCTTTATTTAAATTCATTCAATTATTAAAATCTGCTCATTTATCTCATATATAGCTTCAAAACTTACCTCTTTCCCATCCTCACGGCTATTATGTTATACCAGACTCGTACTTCTTTTAACTGCTTTGCTTTTTTCCTCATTAAACCCATCCTTCAAGCCATTATAAAACGATCTTTTAAAATTTCAAAACTTCTAAGCCTCTGCCTATCTTAAAATCTTTCAGTGTTGTTTTATTTATGGAAAAAAAAAATTCAAACTCCTTAAGAAGACATTAGATTCTACAGCACCTAATCCTTCAAACCATTTTTCTAATTTGTACTTTACTTCAACAATCCTGGGAAATTTGTAGTTTTCTATGTATTTGATGCTCTTTCAGTTCTTCATTGATAGGTATATGCTCTTCTTTTAATCTGAAATTATATTTCCATTTTGTGTACCTCTAAATTGATATGCATCCAAAAAGGGTCAATTTTTAACTTATCTGGGGAAACTTCCACAGACACAATTCTACCCTTTCTCATAAAAAAATAACATCAATAACACAAAATAACAGTGTTTTACTTATATTTTTCCATGGAACTTGATTAAATAAACAACTGAAAGAAGTGACATTAATTACAGAAATGTTGCTGATAGGAAAAACTTGAATTGCAATTCTGTTTTATTTGTGCTAAGTCGCTTCAGTTGTGTCCAACTATTTGCGACCCTATGGACTGTTATCTGCTGGGCTGCTCTGTCCATGGGATTTTCCAGGCAAGAATACTGGAGTGGGTTGCTGTGCCCTCCTCCAGGGGGTCTTCCTGACCCAGGGGTCGAACCCACAGGGAAGTGAGTTTTTACCACTGGGCTTCTCTGGTGGCTCAGAGAGTAAAAAATCTGCTTGCAAAGCGGGAAACCTGGGTTCGATTTCTAGGGTGGAGGGCATGGCAAGCCACTCCAGTATCTTGCCTGGAGAATCCCCATGAACAGAGGAGCTTGGCAGGCTACAGTCCATGGGGTCACAAAGAGTAGGACGTGACTGAGTGACTATGCAGAGCACAGAGAGCGCTGCCACCTGGGATGCCCCAACTCTAGGACTTTTTTCCCAACAGTGCAATGATTCTCCACCAGAGGGAAGTCTTCCTTTCCTGCAGACGTCAACCAAATCAAGTCACTATGTTGCGTACCCGAAACTAATAGTATAGTCAGTCAGTCAGTTTAGTCGCTCAGTCATGTCAGACTCTTTGCGACCCCATGGACTGCAGCACACCAGGCTTTCCTGTCTATCACCAACTGCTGGAGCTTACTCAAATTCATATCCATCGAGTTGGTGATGCCATCCAACCATCTCATCCTCTGTTGTTCCCTTCTCCTCCTGCCTTCAATCTTGCCAAGCATCAGGGTCTTTTCCAAAGAGTCAGTTCTTTGCTTAGGTGGTCAAAGTATTGGAGTTTCAGCTTCAGCATCAGTCCTTCCTATGAATGTTCAGGACTGATTTCCTTTAGGATGGACTATACTTCAATAAAGAAACACACACAAACACACACATCTATTGCTTAACTAATATTTTGAATTCTTTAGAAGAGCAACTACTGGCAAATAATCAAGAAATAAGATATTGTTTTTGACCTAGGAAAGTCTCTGATTTGAGGAATAAGACAAAGAGATCAAATGATTATAAAAATAGAACATGTCCTAATGCATCTAAAACATATATTTTTAAAGAACTTTAAACAGAGACAAGGCCTTGAAATCTGAAGGGGGTAAAAGGAAGAAATCATAATTATTAATCAACTGCAGTTTTCTCATTTAGTTTATATAAAACCATTTTGAGTTTGTTAATATTTCCTCTCCTTTACAAATGAGAGAATTGTGCCCAACACTATCATTAAATGACTTTAAGGACTTGAACCAAGGACTGTATGACTCCTGAGTCAAGAACTTTCACTCAGTGATAGTCTATTTAGCTTTTCTAAAATTCACTTCACTGGATGCCGAATTACTCAATGATATTTCTATTATAGGTGCATCCCAGGTAGCATTAGTGATAAAGAACCTGCCTGCCAATGCAGGAAACAAAGGAGACTTGGGGTGGATCCCTGGATCAGGAAGATCCCCTGGAGAAGGAAATGGCAACCCACTTCAGTATTCTTGCCTGGAAAATCCCATGGACGGAGGAGCCTGGCAGGCTACAGTTCCCTAGGGTCACAAAGAGTTGGACAGGACTGGAGCGACTTAGCATGCACACATCTCTATTATAATATAAATTGTTTCAGCATTTCCTCTACAAAAACATCCTGTTTTTCATGGGTTTCTTGTCTTCAACTATTTAACTTCCCTCCTGCTTTTTCTTTTTGTTCAAAAATGCCTTCCAGGTGTCTTGATGATTAAAGAACATATTTGCATATCAAAACCAGATTTGATGGCTGGGGAACCATCTGATCCAGAATACTGCTGTCTGAAAATTTGCTGACCTGCTCCAAAATATAAGAAAACAAATTATAATATTCCATTAAAGGAATCTGGCCAACTATTTGCTACCAGCATCACTAGAATTGATGACATGCCCCCAAATTGACCCTTTGACAGTGGTAAATAGCTGCACAGTTGCATGCTCAAAATGCAAGGAGGCTAGGGTTGGAAGATACAGCTAAGCCAATAATTATAGTTTGACAGGTTGAAATGGACTGGAGATGGGTCATTATGTGGCTAGATTCTGGAAATACATAAATATACAGATGCTATATTCAGGGTATTGCCACTGGTATCATTATAGGCATCTATAAAGTAGAGAAAAAGCTGTTCTGATGAAAAACTGAATTGTGTGTGGGGAAAAGCTTCTCTTGGAAAAGGAAACTTAAAACATGCTTTATGAATACTTAGGATGTCAAGTTTACTTGTTTAGGTATGTATTATTACTACCTCATGAATAAAACTGAAATTTATCTACATATTATTACATTGAGATATAACACATAGGATAAATACAATTATTATATAGTGCCATTTGATCAGCTGTAAAACAGAAAGTAGAACAATAATGCCATTTTAAAAAACCCTGACATTTTAAACTTCCCCTATATTTTAAGGGCTTCCCTGGTGGCTCAGATTGTAAAGAATCTGCCTGAAATACAGGTGACCTGGGTTCAATGCCTGGGTCAGGAAGATCCGCTGGAAAAGGGAATGGCTTTCCACTCCGGTATTCTTGCCTGGAGAATTCCATGGACAGAGGAGCCTGGTGGCAGACTACAGTCCATAGGGTTACAAAAGTTGGACATGGCTGAGCAACTAACACTTTCACTACATTTTAAAGTGTTATTCCTAAACATTAGCTATAGCTTATTCTGTACATTAGATTCCTTGAGTACACCTTAGTGAGGCCAGACCAATATGCTGAATTTGCAAACATTAAGAATAAATCATGAATAATTGAGGAAAAGTAGGTAATGTTCAGCAAAGTGAGATGAATTCAAGGCCACCTGACCCGTATGCTGGACTTCTTGGATTACTCACATAGGCAATCTGCAGTGAAAATCAGCATATGTGAAAGCTTTAATGGAAATGTGAACTTCCATGTGTCTAGGTCTCTTCTCATTAATACAGCTAGAAAATTTTTTATGTCAAAATTATTTCCTTAAAATAAGGTGAAATGTCCTGCCTAGGTAGGTCTCCAGCTGATAGTAAATGATACCTATTGCATAAGTAGAGTGAGTGTGAGGAATGAAGAGAGAAACATCTTGTAATTAGAAATCATGTTTTGCGTGTAAAAATTGCTATTACTGTACTAAATGGTTCTTACTCTTACTATCAGTCCTTTTCCAATGTCAGACCAAAGATATCACTAATAAAAGACAGATATCTCTAATATAAGCATTACTCATTGGGAGAAATCATATTTGCAGTAGACTAATAACAAAAACATTATAAGAACATTAGTTTAGAAACTTGGATATACTTTTGTAAATGTCTAAAATTTGGTTCAAAAATCCAGTCTTTTTCCTTTGTTCACAAAAATGGAAACAAATATATGTGTATGGGCCACTGCGTTTTCCCTCATATGCATTCCATCAATCAATTTACCTGTGGCCAATTTCAATTTTAACCTGGAAATTTTAGGCATTTTAAAAATTGACTACTTTAAGTTAAAATTTAACAATTTCAGCATTTTCCATGGAAAATTGATATATGAATGTGAGTTGTTGTGACAAAAATACCATTCCTTCAGTTACTTCTTCTGCTGCTGCTAAGTCACCTCAGTCGTGTCCGACTCCGTGTGACCCCACAGACGCCAGCCCACCAGGCTCCCCGATCCCTGGGATTCTCCAGGCAAGAAAACTGGAGTGGGACATTAAAAAAATTGACTACTTTAAGTTAAAATTTAACAATTTCAGCATTTTCCATGGAAAATAGCACTTGATATCTGTGAAGATAAAGGCTTGTAAAAGCATATTTTGAAAAGCTAATGTAGAAATTTGAAGAACGAAGACGACTGTGAAAATTTTCAATCATGGAACTTGCTATAATTCATGATTTTCTACATGAAATTTTTGCTAAGTTGCAAGGAAAGATCAAAAGAGATTACAAAATTTTGAGTTTATATTGATATATGAATGTGAGTTTGTAGTGACAAAAATACCATTCCTTCAGTTACTTCTTCTGCTGCTGCTAAGTCACCTCAGTCGTGTCCGACTCCGTGTGACCCCACAGACGGCAGCCCACCAGGCTCCCCGATCCCTGGGATTCTCCAGGCAAGAAAACTGGAGTGGGTTGCCATTTCCTTCTCCAATGCATGAAAGAGAAAAGTGAAAGTGAAGTCGCTCAGTCCTGTCTCTTATACACATCTTCTTCTTTTAATCTGAAATTATATTTCCATTTTGTGTACCTCTAAATTGATATGCATCCAAAAAGGGTCAATTTTTAACTTATCTGGGGAAACTTCCACAGACACAATTCTACCCTTTCTCATAAAAAAATAACATCAATAACACAAAATAACAGTGTTTTACTTATATTTTTCCATGGAACTTGATTAAATAAACAACTGAAAGAAGTGACATTAATTACAGAAATGTTGCTGATAGGAAAAACTTGAATTGATACTTCTTCTACTTAGACAATAATGTACTTAGGACTTAACTTCCATAAATACACAATACATATGCATTATGTACATATTACATAAGTCTATAATAATGTGCTTATGACTTTACTCACAAGTGACCATGTGACTGGGACCACATGGACAAAGGATAGATAGATACCATATATATTACATACATTAGATCTAATACGTGGGCTTCCCTGGTGGCTCACTGGTAAAGAATCTGCCTGCCAAGCAGGAGACACAGGTTCGATCCCTGGGTTAGAAAGATTCCACAGAGAAGGAAATGGCAACCCACTCCAGTATTCTTGCCCATACATATATGAAAATTATTTATATTTGAATCAAGAACTTCTAGGTATACAAGCCAGATTTAGAAAAGGCAGAGGAACCAGAGATCAAATTGCCAACATAAGCTGGGTCATAGGAAAAGCAAGGGGATTCCAAAACAACATCTACTTCTGCTTCATTGAGTATGCAAAAGCCTTTAACTGGGTGGATCACAACAAACTGGGATATTCTTAATCAGACGAGAATACCAGACAACATTACCTGCCTCCTGGGAAACCGGTATGTGGGATAAGAAGCAATAGTTAGAACTGGACATGGAATAGATCATTTCAATATTGGGAAAGGAGTACATCAAGGCTGTATATTGTCATCCTGTATATTTAACTTCCATGCAGAGTTCAGTTCAGTTCAGTTGCTCAGTCGTGTCCGACTCTTTCCGATCCCATGAATTGCAGCACGCCAGGCCTCCCTGTCCATCACCATCTCCCGGAGTTCACTCAGACTCACGTCCATTGAGTCCATGATGCCATCCAGCCATCTCATCCTCTGTTGTTCCCTTCTCCTCCTGCCCCCAATCCCTCCCAGCATCAAAGTCTTTTCCAATGAGTCAACTCTTCGCATGAGATGGCCACAGTACTGGAGTTTCAGCTTTAGCATCATTCCTTCCAAAGAAATCCCATGGTTGATCTCCTTCAGAATGGACTGGTTGGATCTCCTTGCAGTCCAAGGGACTCTCAAGAGTCTTCTCCAATACCACAGTTCAAAAGCATCAATGCAGAGTACATCATGACAAATGCCAGCCTGGATGAATCACAAGCTGGAATCAAGACTGCTGGGAGAAATATCAACAACCTCAGATATACGGATGATAACAATTAAATGGCAGAAAGTGAAGAGAAACTAGAGCATCTTGATGAAGGTGAAAGAGGAGAGTGAAAAGCTGGCTTAACACTCAACATTCAAAAAATGAAGATCATGACCTCTGGTCCTATCACTTCATGTCAAATAGATGGGGATAATGTGGAAACAGTGTCAGATTTCATTTACTTGGGCTCCAAAATCATTGCAGATGGTGACTGCAGCCATAAAATTAAAAGGTGCTGCCCCTTGGAAGGAACACTATGACAAACCTAGACAGCATTTTAAAAAGCAGAGATGTCACTTTGCCGACAGATGTCTGTATAATCAAAGCTTTGTTTTTTCCAGTAGCCACGTACAGATGTGTGAGTTGGACCATAAATAAGGCTGACAGCTGAACAATTGATGCCTTCAAATTGTAGTGCTGGAGAAGACTCTTGAGGGTCCCTTGGACAGCAAGGAGATCAAACCAGTCAATCGTAAAGGGAATTAACCCTGAATATTCATTGCAATTACTGGTGCTGAAACTGAAGCTCCAATACTTTGGCCACCTGATGCAAAGAAATGACTCATTGGAAAAGAAACTGATGCTGGGAAGGATTGAGGGCAAGAGAAGGGGTGACAGAGGATGAGATGGTTGGATGGTATCACTGACTCAATGGACATGAGTTTGAACAAATCACGTTTGAAAGCTTAGCACTGTCTCAGAGAGATGGACAGGTAAGCCTGTCATGCTGCAGTTCACGGGTGGCAAACAGTTGGACATGACTTAGCAACGGAACAACAAGAACAATGACAAAAAGAGTAGATGCTGCATGTACGTGGTAAGCATATTTGTTACTGTTATCACCACAAGCAATATCATATAGAGAATTTATTGTTGCTTAAGTTTCCAGTTGGCAATGGATTTTGATTCAGAGCAACAAAATGGACCAGCACATGCAAATTCATTGATTTTTGGCAGCTGGAAGTGGAACAGCTGAAAGACATGATATTTTGAAGCCAGGATGGAAGAGCAAGAATATTTGGCACAAACGAAATAGTTTAAAATAGCAGTATTGCTTTCTGAGTCACTAATGTATAGTATAAATAAAATACTAGGAAAGATAACTATCTAGTGTTAACTTTTTGAATTAAAATTCAACACCTGTGAAAATTACTTAGACCATCTGAAATATCTTTGCTAAATTAATTTTAAAGCACAGAGAAATAAGTATAACAAAAAAAAAACCCTTAGGTTTTAAAAATGTAACTCAAAATATACACATAAGCACTGTTTCAAGGTTAAATGTTTAGGAATAACATTTCAGGGTTTAGTACCAAGTCATATATCTAGCAGAAAACAACAGAATGCCTTTAAGTATATACAATTTTGTCATGAGGATTATTCACAGAATGCATCCAATGTATTTATTAGTTTTTATTTGGAGTTTCATTAATTCATAGAACACTTAAAATTAGTTACTTAGCATCAGGCTATAGCAGAATGAAATAGTAACAGTAGAGTAAGACTCCTAGGGACAGGAAAAGGGTGAGCTGGCTGACAGTCCTTAGATTGAATGAAGGAAAAATGAGTTCTCCAGGAATGATGTTATCATACAGTAGAAGGATAAAAGATTGTAATGAGACTGCTGAGTCATCAAGTAAAGTCTGCATTATTATCAAGTCAGTTTATGAAGCATTAAAAAGATAAAATAGATTTTTAGGGGGAAAATGAGCAGAGAAATGTATAAAACTTGAAAAAATATTGGTGCTTAAATAGTCAGGAATCAGACAGATGAAACATAAAGTTATGCATATCACCTTTTTTCCTTCAAAGACAGCAGTAAAATTAGATGTTATATTAACTCATGTATTTAGCAATTATTCATTGTATACAGTAGATAAAAATCTTTTAGATATTTAAAGCCCTCCTACATAAATCACAGTTTAAGATAAAGTACACATGCATATTGGAGAAGGCGATGGCACCCCACTCCAGTATTCTCGCCTGGAAAATCCCATGGTTGGAGGAGCCTGGTAGGCTGAAGTCCATGGGGTCGCAAAGAGTTGGACATGACTGAAGCGACTTAGCGGCAACACACATGCATATATAGGGATGTGATATATGTGTATCTATGAATATATACACATGTATGTGTACTTTACCCCAAACTGTGGTATGTGAGAGAGAGTTGTAGAGGAATAAGTAAAGAATAGTACCAAAAGTAGTCGGACATTTCTTGGTTAGGGGCTGGAAGTGATCAAAAAATGCTTCACAGAGTAAGTGATAATTAAGCTGAATCTCAAAAAGTAGTAAGAGTTTATCACAAGGATTATATAGGAAAGAATCATAAGAAATAGCTTTTGGAAAACTATAAGTACTCTATTTAAAGACTGATAAAAAGTTTTAAGAGTATAATTTATTGAAAAAAGTGATACAATGGAGTCAAGATACTGGAGTTAATCACATTTTTCTCTATAAGGGGCAAGAAAGTAAATATTTTAAGCTTTGCAGGTCAAGTGATCTCTGTTGTAACTACTCCCCTCACATTCTTGGGCCCTGACATCTCAGGCTGGACTCTACCCACCCTCCGCTTCATACAATTGCCCTCTTCACCCTGCTGCTACTGCTAAGTCATTTCAGTCGTGTCTGACTCTATGCGACCCCATAGACGGCAGCCCACCAAGCTGCCCCGTCCCTGGGATTCTCCAAATAAGAACGCTGGAGTGGGCTGCCATTTTCTTCTCCAATACAGGAAAGTGAAAAGTGAAAGTGAAGTCACTTAGTCGTGTCCAACTCTTAGTGACCCCATGGACTGCAGCCCACCAGAATCCCCCGTCCATGGGATTTTCCAGGGAAGAGTACTGGAGTGGGGTGCCATTACCTTCTCCCATCTTCACCCTGGGAGGATTCCAACACCTCATTAGCTCATCCCCAACATGAGTGTTCCCCTCATGCAGCTTCCTCTCACGGAATATACAGTAGGATTCCTCACCAGCTCCCTGTCTGGACACTCTCCTCTCTGCACTTGGGTTCGGTCACACCATACCATGCTCGTCCTCCATGTGGATGACCTCTTTTTCCTGTTTGGGCTGCAAGGTCCCTATTCTCCATTACCATCATATGTTGATGCTCTCTTCACCGGATTTTAGTTCTGACCATGGACACCAAAATGCCCCTACTCGTGGAAGCCCTCTAGCCCCACTGGGATTGCTTCCCTTCATCAGAATGCCGCCTTTTATTTATCTATTTTTTAAACCATATCTGGGCTCCTCTTTCCTGGCCATGCCTCTATGGGATTCCATCCTCATCCACCTTAGGTCCTGAACCCATGGAGACAGAACAACCTCATGCCAACCAGGCTTCTTGGACATTTTAATCAATAGAAACTGCTAAGAGATCAGACGAGGAATTCAGGCAAGGCCTTACAGGGACTCATGCTGCAGCATGAAGGAGTGAAAACAGTTAACAGGTTTCCTGGCTTGCTTCCTGAGTGGGAAGCAAGCTGCTTTCTTAAATGGGGTGAATGTGGGGGCAGATAGGTATCGAACAGGAGATGATGTAAGGATGTGGTGTGACCTGCTTTTGCTCTCAGGACCTCAGAAATGATAGTTAGGTTTTGGCCCTGTTGTATGTTATTGATCATACTTTGCCCCAACTTCCTATGGATGCAGTTACTTTTAGTTCCTTATAGCTTCTTTGTATTCTATTGCTGGAGGATACATTTGTCCAGGTGCAAGCACCCTCCAGTAAAGGGCCCCAGGTCCCACCTTGCCTCAAAACCGTCCAATATATTAAGCATTGTGGGGACTAGGTTTCTCATGTGGATGAGAAGAGTTACAAATATATACATGATATAAAAATAACTATCCCTAAATACTTATTAATTATAGAGGGAAGATAACATAAAGACAGAGAGCAAAGAGCCATCTACAAGCCCAGAGTACAATGTGGAGTACAAGGCCCTGAGTACAACGTGAAGCAGGGCAAAGGCTAACAGAGTTTTGCCAAGAGAATACATTGGTCATAGCAAACACCCTCTTCCTACACATGGACATGAGCAGATGATCAAAACCGAAATCAGACTGACTATATTCTTTGCAGCTAAAGATGGAGAAGCTGTACAGTCAGCAAAAACAAGACCAAGAGCTAGCTGTGGATCTGACCCTGAATTCCTTATTGCAAAACCCAGGCTGAGCTGGAAGAAAGTAGGGAAAACCACTAGGCCCTTTGAAAATGTTAGTTGCTCAGTCATGTCAACCCCATGGACTGCAGCCTGCCAGGCTCTTCTGTCTACGGGATTCTCCAGGCAAGAATACTGGAGTAGGTTGCCATTCCCATCACCAGGGAATCTTTCTGGCCCAGGGATCAAACCCAGATCTCCTGCATTGCAGGCAGATTCTTTACCATCTGAGATACGGTAGACAATTCAAGTATCACCGGAATTAAATCCCTTATTTTTATACAGTGGAGTTGATAAATAGATTCAAGGGATTAGATCTGGTAGATAGACAGCCTGAAGAACTGTGGAAAGAGGATCACAACATTGTACAGGAGGTGATGACCAAAACCACCCACAAGAAAAAGAAATGCAAAACGGAAAAGTAGTTGTCTGAGGAGGCCTTACAAATAGCTTAAAAGAAAAAAAAAAAAAAAGGNTCCAAGGCCCCGAGGACAGGCTCACTTTCCTTCTCTTTGATTTTCTGTGTTCCACCTCTCTTCTCTCCCCTCCTCCTCCTTCCTTTTTAAGTTCCCAGAGCTCAGTACACAGTAAGGACTTCACTTAAAACAACTAAATTAGCTTTCCCTCAAAATTATACTGGGGCTAGCAATTTCCAACTCTGCACGGACCTCCAGGACTCCACAGCCACACTCTTTCTAAGGCATCACCATAGGTCACAAAGTGTTACAGCCAGGCACTGCAGGTAAGCCAGGAAGGGAAAAGGTTGACTGAATGATTTGCATAATATCAACACATCACAGGATAGAATAATTATTATCTACAAACGGAAAAGGCACCTTTCAATAGATAAATCTGGAGAGCACACAGAACCATCCAGAAAGACAAACTGACCTCCTGATAAGACACACTGGGAAGGAGACCAAACATTACCTGTCTGATTTCATTTCCAAAGTGTTCAACCAGAACTTAATGAGGAAATAGAAATGCAGATGTCTGAAAATTATGACAAAACTGCCCTGTGAGTTTGGAAACAACAACTCATGAAAGACAAGGACAGACGGGGTGGTGTGTGGGTGAAAGTTTGAGGAGAATCAAAGCTGAGGTGAGATGCTACACTTCAGTGAGCATTATTAGCACAACAGAAGTTTCATGAGTTTATTTTGTAGTATCAATGTTTGAATCATGTATTAATATTAATGTTAAATAAAACTAATTAAAGTAACGTTAGTGTTGATATTGAATGTACTGAGTTTGATAATAATATTGGGATTATGCAGAATGCTTTGTCCTTAAGAAATGTATGCAACGGGTTTTGGGGGTATAAGATCTTTTATACTGTTGGCCGTGCTGGGTCTTCACTGCTGTGCAGGCCTTTCTGTGCTGAGCGAGGGCTCGCCTTCACTCAAGTGTGTGGGCTTCTCCTCGCAGTGGCTTCTCTTGCTGTGGAGCAGGCTCAAGGGAGCGGGTGCAGTGGCTGTGGCACGCAGGCTCAGTCGTTGTGGCTCACTGGGTCCAGAGCGTAGGCCCAGTTGTTGTGGCACATGGGCTTAGCTGTCCTGCGGCATGAGGGACCTTCCCAGCCCAAGGACAGAACTGCTGTCCCCTGCATGGCAAGGCAGGCCCTTAACCACTGAGCCACCAGGGTCGCCCCATGTTTGGCACTGGTGCACACCTACGATAGCAGTTTCCCCAAGAGTTAGCTCAGCTGACCCAGGCTTCTGCCTGCTCTCTAGAGCGCATGTTCTCTCAGGGTCGAGGGCTTCAATTGATCCTTCCTGTGTCTTCCATCACAGGGCAGGAACTCAGAAAGACTTTTTAAAAAATCAGCTCCACTGGACAGAAAAGATGAGCATAATGAGAGAGGAAAGCATCCCTTGCTGTGTTTGACTGTGCCCGTCAGGCTGAGTGAGCGCACTGAGTCTGTGCAGGGCTGTGGAGGATGGAGTGGCTCCTGTTAATAAGAGCAGCCTCTGGGCTGCATGGGGGCTCAGGGACCACCCGCCATGGACTCATCACAAACAGCCCACGGAGCAGCACTGCTGCCTTCACCGCACACGCACACACGATGCAGAAGCTGAGACCACAGGGGCCACTCATCAGAGACTCTGCACCCTGGGAGGTGGCTGAGACCCAGGTCCACGTGAGCAATGCCACCTCAAAAGCCCTGGTGGACTCCCAGTCGCCCCTTCAGCACCGCATCCCCTTCACAACTTAGGAAGACCAGGAAACCGCCCACAGCTCTGGGTCCTTTCTTCATCCCTCGGCCGTGGATTTGTTCTGCTGCACCCACGTCTCCTCCAGCAGTGGACTCTCCTGAAGGTGCTCGCCAGGCTTAAGGAAGCAGAAGGGTCTTCCCAATGAGAGTCCAGTGTTCACGTGCACTCTTGAAATTCACTGTCACAGCACTGTGACCAGGCAAAGTAACATGAAAGTAATCAGGGTAATCCAACACATCCTAGTGGAGAAGGTGATGGCACCCACTCCAGCTCTCTTGTCTGGAAAATCCCATGGGGGGAGGGGCCTGGTGGGCTGCAGTCCATGGGGTCGCAAAGAGTTGGACACGGCTAAGTGACTTCACTTTCACTTTTCACTTTCAGGCATTGGAGAAGGCAATGGCACCCACTCCAGTGTTCTTGCCTGGAGAATCCCAGGGACAGAGGAGCCTGGCAGGCCACAGTCCATGGGGTCGCAGGAGTCGGACACGACTAAAGCGACTTAGCAGCAGTAGCAGCAACGCATCTTATTAGAGAAATGAAAGGAAAGTGAAGTCGCTCAGTCATGTCCAACTCTTTGCGACCCCATGGACTGTAAACTACCAGGCTCCTCTGTCCATGAGATTTTCCAGGCAATAGTCCTGGAGTGGATTGCCATTTCCTTCTCCAGGGGATCTTCCCAACCCAACATAAATCCTTAATATTCAATGAAAGAGACAAATCCAGATTATCACAAGTATTACCTAAAAAAAGAAAATATGTTTTCTAAAGAACAAAAATCATACAGTATAAATGATGCATAGAAATCACTGTATTTGTACATTTGTGACTAACCCCATCTTAAGGGTACACAATGCTAGATTTATCTACCCTGTAAATCCTTAATATTCAATGAAAGAGACAAATCCAGATTATCACAAGTATTACCTAAAAAAAGAAAATATGTTTTCTAAAGGACAAAAATCATACAGTATAAATGATGCATAGAAATCACTGTATTTGTACATTTGTGACTAACCCCATCTTAAGGGTACACAATGCTAGATTTATCTACCCTGTTTAAAATAGTACTTCTAAGAAAAATTCTATCTCTTAAAAACAGTTTCTTAGTATCACCACAGTCTGCATATTTGGATGGTGACTATGTCTGAACATAAATGTAAAGCCAAGAAAAATCTACTGTAATAACATTCCATTTACTTTTCCATATTGTGTTTCAGTCCTATAGGATTACAAAAGAAATAAATGAATACCAAGAAGAATAGGTTTCATTTGAAAATTTTTATTTTTTAAACCTGGATCTTCCTTTTTAAAATGAGTGAAGTATACTATCACATATATATGAAATTTAGAAAGATGGTAACGATAACCCTATATGTGAGACAGCAAAAGGGACACAGATGTAAAGAACAGACTTTTGGACTCTGGGAGAAGGCAAGGGTGGGATGATTTGAGAGAACAGCACTGAAACATGTATATTACCATATATGAAACAGATCGCCAGTCCAGGTTCAATGCATGAGACAGGGCGCCCAGGGCTGGTGCACTGGGATGACCCTGAGGGATGGGATGGGGAGGGAGGAGGGAGAGGGGTTCAGGATGGGGACACATGTATACCTGTGGCTGATTCATGTCAATGTATGGCCAAAACCACTACAATACTGTAAAGTAATTAGCTTCCAATTAAAATAAATAAATTAAAAATAAAATGAGTGAAAAAAGCTAACACATTTTTCTGTTCCTTTAAGCCAGTGAGAGGGAGGAAGAGGGATGAGTGAGCCTGAGGAGGGCAATACCAAACTCTGTGAGGTTCCCTGGCCAGTCTCTCCTGACTGTTTCTGATACATTATCTCAGTCAAACCATATTGCAACCAGACTGCACATTTTATTAAGTAAGCAAAATTAACTATCCTTTCAATAGATTATGCCATCTGACTTAAGGCAGCCTATGAAAAGCACTCAAATGCTGTACTGCCCTGGAGGTTAAAGCCCATGTTTTAAACCACCACTTTACATTAAAACCAGTCTTGCCGTATGGGATTTACCTCAAGAAACTGAGCATGTTAGATTAGGTTATCTTTCAACTGATACATCCATATAGAAAAAACAAAGTCAAGGGACCAGGTACAGTGTCTGCAAAGTGTGTACTAGTTCCAACGAAAGTGGTACTTTTTATATAGTTTGGTTTTAAACATGACATAGAAAAATGCTCAATGATTTCTAATGCTCGAACTTCTCAACCACTTGTGGATTTAATCAACACTAGTGATTCTCACACAAGATGTGTATAAGAGACAGGCCTAAATTTTAAAAAACCAAAGAAGTCAATGGCCAGGGTCTTTGCAAAAAACTATTCTTTACTGACTGCCAATATCTGACAAAAACAAAACCTCACCCTTGATCCAAACATATTTAGAGATTATTTTGGAAGTTAAGGATCTCTCTTCTGTTGAAAAATAATTGTGAGATTGTGATATAAGATGGAGAATAAGAATAGAGTGATAAAGGAAGAAACTACATGAGCTTAAGCATGGCAAGAGTCATCATCTTTCCATCACATGTTTTATATTCAAACGTGCTATTCTAAGTTATTCAGGTGTTTTAAATTCTGTAGTCATTGAGGTCAAGAAAAAAATGACTTGTTATTCCATGAGGCTGGAGATTAACCATGCATTCTGTGGTATTCAAGTCCCTTGGACCCACCAGAGATTCACATTAAATCTTCTGGCCCCTATGAATAGTTATTAATATTTTAAACGTTAATTTACAAAAGGAATCAGAACTGTTTGCTTTGCTGGCTATTGTCACANAAAAAATGACTTGTTATTCCATGAGGCTGGAGATTAACCATGCATTCTGTGGTATTCAAGTCCCTTGGACCCACCAGAGATTCACATTAAATCTTCTGGCCCCTATGAATAGTTATTAATATTTTAAACGTTAATTTACAAAAGGAATCAGAACTGTTTGCTTTGCTGGCTATTGTCACACAAACACGGCTGCTCTGCTGAGTCACAGACTCCAGAAGTATGTCAGGAGCCCAGTGCTGACAAAGGGGAAGAGGCTTCAGCAGATGGCGGGACCCCAGGAGAAGGGAAACTTGGAGCGTCAAGGGACTTAACTGACTCCACAGGGAATGGATGGAGAAAGGCCTGCCGGGGGACAGACCTGTAGGGGACGATCAGAAACACTTGTGAGAAAGCAGACTTGCTGTTTCTGTAATCCTGCTGATCTGGCAGCATTTACCTTACAATCTTCCAGGACTGAAACGGATTAGCCTTCCCCAGGGCCGTCCCGTGAAAGAAATACCCAGGCCAGGTGACCTCCAGACAGAAGCGCTGAGCAGAAGACAGCCTCAGCCACAGGCAGGGGTTCGGAGGACGCCCAGGGCGAGGGGCAGGCCTCCAGGAAACATGAATGTCCCATTGCCTCTGGAGTATTAGACACACCATTTCAGTATCCATGCTGTTATTTACTCTCCTCTGTTTTCAAAATGCTGATTCCCATCCACACAACTGTTTGATAAATAATGACATAAAAACTGGTATCCAAACAGCCTCCTCCAGTGTCTAGGCCAGGACCAGGATAGGCAGAGGCAGAGTCTGCTGGGCTGGGGAAGGACATAGCTGTGGCCCGAAGCATCTCAATTTCCTAAGGCCACCACAGCCACCAGCTTTGATGCTACCAAAATCCACTTTATCATCTCAGGACTTTACAGTCTCCACTTAATCATCCTCATCCAGATGGCCCCTTAGGACCACTTTTTAACCACAGCTACTCAGGAAAGACGGAGAAGAAAATGGCAACCCGCTCCAGAATTCTTGCCTGGGGAATCATGACAGAAAAGTCCAGTGGGCTACAGGATCACAAAGAGTCAGACAGAACTCAGTGACGGAGTGCGCACTCACGTACGCTCAGGAAAGAATGAACATTCAAACACATTCACCTTGTATTCTACTTTGACAAAGACCCCGAACTAGTTTCCATAACTGATACAAACTCAAGAACATCCTCAATTTATATTAAGCCAGAGATGTAGTACCATCAACATGTTAACATCTTTCATTACTAAATACTGGAAAAAACTGAGTGTTTTTGTGGAACCTTCATTCCAGCAAGGCTAACTTCCCCAAATCTTACTCAGTTTCCACTTCACACACAGAGGAAAAGCAGATCTACGCTGGGACCCTCAGGATCCCACAGGAAAGCCATCACCCAATTCAGAGACCTTGACTATAACACATTTTGGATGAATTAAACCTAAATGGCTACAGGATCACAAAGAGTCAGACAGAACTCAGCAACAGAAGTCCAGTGGGCTACAGGCTACAGGATCACAAAGAGTCAGACAGAACTCAGCAACAGAAGTCCAGTGGGCTACAGGCTACAGGATCACAAAGAGTCAGACAGAACTCAGCAACAGAGTGCGCACTCACGTACGCTCAGGAAAGAATGAACATTCAAACACATTCACCTTGTATTCTGCTTTGACAAAGACCCCGAACTAGTTTCCATAACTGATACAAACTCAAGAACATCCTCAATTTATATTAAGCCAGAGATGTAGTACCATCAACATGTTAACATCTTTCATTACTAAATACTGGAAAAAACTGAGTGTTTTTGTGGAACCTTCATTCCAGCAAGGCTAACTTCCCCAAATCTTACTCAGTTTCCACTTCACACACAGAGGAAAAGCAAATCTATGCTGGGACCCTCAGGATCCCACAGGAAAGCCATCACCCAATTCAGAGACCTTGACTATAACACATTTTGGATGAATTAAACCTAAAAGGCAGTTTGATGTGTGAACAAACCAAAGAACAAGAACCCAAGTGCGGGAGTAAATACAGTGCGGACACCTGAGAAGCAACGAGGTCACAGCCAGAGGCTGAGCGTGTGGGGACGGGAGGCACACGGGGGAGCTCCCAGCAAGGCTAACTTCCCCAAATCTTACTCAGTTCCCACTTCACACACAGAGGAAAAGCAGATCTACGCTGGGACCCTCAGGATCCCACAGGAAAGCCATCACCCAATTCAGAGACCTTGACTGTAACACATTTTGGATGAATTAAACCTAAAAGGCAGTTTGATGTGTGAACAAACCAAAGAACAAGAACTCAAGTGTGGGAGTAAATAGAGTGCAGACACCTGAGAAGCAACGAGGTCACAGCCAGAGGCTGAGCGTGTGGGGACGGGAGGCACACGGGGGAGCCCCACTCCCTGGGGATCAGGAGGCTGTTTGGTCGTGTCAGGTACTGAATCCATGGCTGGGATGTAGTAGCAGGTTTCTCACAAATGGGAGGGGGCACTAGAGAGGACAGTGACTTAGAACTGCCATGAGCCACAGGAAGGGGCCTAAGGAATGCCTCTGTGCGCTTGCCTACTAGCAAAATACGAGCATGTGTGATGAGATCTTACAGCTTGAATTTTATAATATTAGCTACTATCAAAGAACAAATTGGATACAAAATTTTGCTTCTGGCATTGAAAACATTACAGTTACCTGCTTAGATGTCTCCAACTTTTAACTAGTACTTGTGGAAGAGACCTTTAACATTTGTCATAGGCCTAGTTTCTAAAATAGCCTTCCCTTTTTACTTCTTTCTGAGAAGTCTCTTGGACACTAGAGATGACCCGATCAGACTTTTCTTTGACAGGGTTTGTTCAGCAGGCACAGAGAAAGCACGCAAGCTCCACCTACCAGGACTTCTGTTCCTGAAGTCTAGATTTTACAATGTCGACAAGCCTTCTGACAGGAACAGAGGAAGACTGAACTAGAGCGTCACTTCTCTTCTTGGAAAGGCTCCACTTGTGAGACAAGTACAGCTGTTTTCATTTCCTCAAGAACCGGGTAGCCACCCGAATGGTGCAGGGCCACCCCCACCCAACTACGTTCTCCCCAGTCTGCTTCTTCATACTGGGGACGGCCTCCAACTATTAACACAGACAGAATCCCCCACAGACTGCTTGGTTCATGACCCTGTTTCTTGGAAGGTGCTATCTGGGTGTAAGCCCCAGTGTGGTGACCTCCTGGCTTCCTCGTGCTCCCTCAGCCCCCGGCTCGGGATCCAAGTAGCATCACTCCTGGCCGCATGTCGTGTCTCCTCTTCTCCTCACACCAACTTCCTGGTGTGCGTGTCTGGGTCCAAGTTCTTTCTTTTTATAAGGACATCAGTCATACTGATTTAGGATCCACCCAAAGACCTCATTTTTCTCTTGATAATCTCTGTAAAGATCCTATAGAGGTCCTGTAAGATCACATTCTGAGGGAGTAGGGATTAAGATTCCAACACATTTTGGGGGAGGACACAATTGAACCCAGCAAAACAAATTCTGAAAACAGGGAATATAAAAGTTAACTTTTTTGGACATCAGTCATACTGATTTAGGATCCACCCAAAGACCTCATTTTTCTCTTGATAATCTCTGTAAAGATCCTATAGAGGTCCTGTAAGATCACATTCTGAGGGAGTAGGGATTAAGATTCCAACACATTTTGGGGGAGGACACAATTGAACCCAGCAAAACAAATTCTGAAAACAGGGAATATAAAAGTTAACTTTTTAAAATTTTTTTCTTGATTTTGCTTTACAATACTGTATTGGTTTTGCCATACATTGACATGAATCAGCCATGGGTGTACCTGAGTTCCCAATCCTGAACCCCCCCACCCACTTCCCACCCCACACCATCTCTCTGGATGAAATTTTATGAAAACTATAATTATATTTGCAGTTGTCTTCAGTGTATTTAACAAGACTAACTGGAAACACTACATCCTGAGGCTTCTGAAGCTTGGAAGATATTTAATTGACATTGTAAAAGGAAAGCTATGTGTGGCAATCATGTTAGTGGTATATAAGAATAGTGAAAAGTTGAAGAATAAAGTCAGAAATTCCTGGTCTTAGAAGCACTCATAACTGAAGCCTATGAATTTGTTTATCTATAGAATGAAGTTTGTAAGCATTCATATATTTTATGAATTAACTTCCTGTGCTTTTTATTGTATGCAAAAGGCAATGAAACAAAGTGCAAGAACAATAATGTTTAAATATTAGCAGCAATTTGAATGACAGTAAGTTTATGATTAGGATAAAATGTTATTTGCTGAAAGCAAAGCCATATTACAGGGCTTGATAGTGGATACTTTAATCTGAAATGTTAAATATATTAATCAACAGAAAATTTTAGAGATGCTTGTCCTAGATTACTAATGAATGTTTTTATGGTCATTTTTGCATGTGATTCTGTGGTTGTATTTGAGCCAAACCTTTAAAGAGGATGGTATAGTTACTCTTTGTTTTTAATATTTGGACCAAGAGATGTAGTTGAAGTACTCTTTTTTTATGGGAGGCAATTTGAAAAATATGATGTACTCTGCGAAAAAATGAGTCACAGCGGCATTGAAGGTAGTTTTTAGAGTATCTAGCTACTTGGTATATTTTTCAGCTGTAGTTCCATTTATTTCAGTCAGGTTTAACCAATGGCTGGAGAGTGTTGTTGATTTGAGTGTGGGCAATTTCAGTGCTTTTGACTTTTTTTTCTCATTTTTATACTATGACTATGATGAATCTCTGATAATTATGACTGAATAATATCCTCAGCCATTCTGGCTATTTGAACCGATTACTAAATAATCTGTTTCCAGTGATGATTATATATTCATTTAACGACCTTTTGTTAGATGCTTGAGGTATAAGATACTGTAGAATATAATTAAGAGTGATGATATTCCTTTGTGTATATTCTCATTTTGAAGCAAACATAATAAATTTTGATTCATTTTTATTTTACATAAAAGTATAAATGTAAAAAACATGGAAGTACTATGTCAATTTTTACTGATTAAGATATCATGATCAGAATCTTGAGAAGGAGGCATGTATATTAAAAAGCCCATCTGGATATAGAATTAGTGAAACATGTTATTGAATTATTGGTAAATATAAATTTATTTGTAATTTTACTTAGCTAGTCAGGAGCACATGGTGGAAGGTACTTTGTTTATTAATACGTTCATTATATCTCCACTTTTAAAAGTGATTTAACTTTCAGATACGAAAAATTCTTCTGGCAAATTTTTTTATGTTTAAGACTCTATATATAATAATAATGACATTATATTTTATTTAAGAAAAACATCTAACTGCTTAAATTATCCATCCTACCTGAGCAAAAATAATTTAAGAAAAGAAATAATTATAGTTATCTTGGTTGATGATCAGCTAATTAGTAGTAATTTAAATTCAATAAATGCACACAGTAGAAGATTTAATGAGTTTTCATAGCATTGTCATTTTTTAAATGTGTAAGTTAAAAAATTATTTTCTTTTGAAGATTGTTGAATTTTTAAAATGTTATTGGTAACATGGATTCTGTTTGTTTGTTTATTTATATATTTATTTTTAGTTGTGGAATTTTGCAAATTATCCTGCTAGCTAGTATGTGGTTAAGATTGAGATGTTTTCCATTTTTAGATATTTCCATGTGAAACGTTCAGAGAAGTAATTCTGCACATCTTTTAAGCAGTCAGTGACCTTATCTTTTGCCAAAATCAAATGACATTCAATACTGATACTATGGTGAGAGGAATCAAAATAGACACCTAATTATAATTACTTCCCCCCCATCATTATATCACTACGTGCAGAACAACTGATTTTTTAAGAGATCACACAACTGCTGAATTTGGCAGGTACAAAAGGTTTTTTTCTTTGCTTTTCTCACCCTCCCCCTTCCTGCATTCATCACATGTAGGTTTATTGGAACAGTTCAGACTGACCTCTTTCTTGAAAGATTTATTTTGAATTTTAATAGTTTATAGGAAGTAGAAGTGCAAAGGAAAGTTAATATGTTTAAGACTGCTTCATATTTTCAGAAATCCTTAACATTTATGGTACAGTTCAGTTGTTAATAAGGATAGTTTTGGTTAATCCTGTGAAAATGACCTTAAAGCCTTAGACCATATACTATATGCAGTTAGCTTCAGAGTTACTGCTTTTGGAACAAAATCCAACTGTGAGTAATATAAAGGCAGGGACTACAACTTCTTAACTTTTCTAACCTAGTATATAGCACTGTTGTTGCTGTGTACGTGGTTGTTATTTGGTTGCTAAGTCATGTCTGACTCTTTGAGACCCCATGGATTGCAGCATGCCAGGCTCCTCTCTCCTCCATTATCTCTCACAGTTTTCTCAAATTTATGTCCTTTGAGTCAGTGATGCTATCTAACCATCTTATCCTTGCCTGCCCGCTTCTCCTTTTGCCTTCAGTTTTTCCCAGAATCAGAGTCTTTTCTAATGAGTCAGCTCTTCACATCAGGTGACCAAAGTACTGGAGCTTCAGCTTCAGCTTCAGCATTAGTTCTTCCAATGAATATTCAAGGTTGATTTCCTTTAGGATTGACTGTTTTGATATCCTTGCAGTCTAGAGGACTCTCAAGTGTCTTCTCCAGTACCACAATTCAAAAGCATGAATTCTTCAGTTATCAGCCTTCTTTATGGTCTCTCACATCCATACATGACTACTGGAAAAACCATAGCTTTGACTATATGGACCTTTGTCAGTAAAATGATGTGCCTGCTTTTTAATACTGTGTTTGGTAGATATTCAATAGTTCCTGAAAGAGCAAAGGAAGATAAGATGTGAAGGAAGAAGGAAGGAGAAAAAAGCCCTAGTTTGATTGGACAGAATGATAAATCCCATGTTATCCTGGTGTGTGTGTGTGTGTGTGTGTGTGTGTGTGTGTGTTTGGTTGATGCATTGCTCTCCCAGACTGAAAGCTAACAGGGGTATGACATTTACACTGAGCATTAACATGGTATAATTTTGAGAAACCTGTCATTACAGGGGTTTGAGTACTTTTATTTGCTGTTAGTTCACAGTGGCTCAATTCTTTTTCTTCCTGTTGTATAGTATTGGGACTAATATATGTAGGGTTGCATATGACATTTCACAGGAAACTTTGATGATGACTACCATTATACTTATTGTCTCTTATCTTAAACTACAGAGACAAAACTACCCTGTGACCAATTCTGTTTTGAATGGGATGAGTACCACCTTACTCAGCCTTGTTTACCACACTGAGACAGTTCAAATACTCTGTAACATATGTATTATATTTAAGAGTCAAAGATATCTGCTCATTAGTCCATTGAAGAAAATGGTTTGTTACTTATTTTTTAGATAAGATCCTTGGTGAAATGATGTTAGAATTTAGGACAAATAAAGGACCTGAATAATAGAGTTCATCCTTCTGTTGTAAGTCAGCAATGAAACTTGACTATCTTGTCTTTATGAATTTGCCATTTTATTTGCTGTTAATTTTATCCTGACTCTGTTCTGAGCTAGAGGCACCAGTCTACATCAGATGATCCTAGGATTAATGCCTCTTTAAAGATACGGTCTCCATTTGGAGATGTGAATTCTGCATTGTAACCATTTACACACTTATGTTTTAAAATGTCATTAAGTGTCTTCCTTTTACAGATAGGTTAGTTAATAAAAGGAAAGTTGTTATGTTAAAGAAAATATTTTTGAAGATGATAAACTTCTAGGTTCAAAGTACAGGCTTTTGAGTCCCAGGCAAACCAGGGTGGCTGGCCACTCTAGTAGGCTAACTGGCTTATATTTTCTGGTCTGAAGAGGCAGAACATCAACATTCATTTGATTCCCTTCAGTGATCACAGGCAGGAGTGTCTCTCAAGGGCTGAAATCCTCTGGAAGCTGTTGCTTGGAGTTTACCAGGACACAGTGGTATCTCCCCACCACCTGTCTCCCTTGTTTCTCCCACTCCATGCACTCTATCCCTCTAACTGGAGTCTCTACAAAATCAAACCCCGAGCCTTTGGAGTGGGAGCACTGACTCTAAGACCCTAGACTAGCAAACTAACCTTAGGGAGTATCAAATAGTGAGAATTCACACAAAGGAAGCCACTTGAATATAAGACCTGGCATCACACAACCACCAGTAGTACCCTGTGCAGGATGCCTCATCTAAACAACAAACAAAACAAAAGTACAAACCCAATCATCAACAGACAGGATTACCATCCGACTCGTCCTTGACCATCAGAGAAAAAACAAAAACTCAGCACCAATCTCATCCTATATGAAGCTTACACAAACCACTGAACCAACCTTAGGAGGGCAGAAACCAAAACAAAGAAAGAATTCAACCTTGAAGTCTGGGAAAAGGAGACCTCAAACACAATAAGTTAAAAAAAAAAAAATGAAAAGGCAGAGAAATACTACACAAATGAAGGAACAAACTAGAAACACAGAAATCCAAATATGAAAAAGAAATAGACAAACTGTCTGAAAAAGAATTCAGATTAATAATGGTAAAAATGATCAAAAACCTTAAAAAACAAAATGGAGAAAATGCAAGAATAAATTAACAAAGACCTAGAAGAATTAAAGAATAAACAGAGACAAACAACACAATTACTGAAATTAAAAATACTCTAGAAGGAATCAATAACAGAATATCTGAAGCAGAAGAATTAGTGAGCTGGAAGATAAAGTGGGGGAAATAACTTCTGAAGAGCAAAATAAAGTAAAAAGAATGAAAAGAACTGAGGATAGTCTCAGAGATCTCTGCTGCTGCTGCTAAGTCGCTTCAGTCATGTCCGACTCTGTGTGACCCCGTAGACGGCAGCCCACCAGGCTCCCCTGTCCCTGGGATTCTCCAGGCAAGAACACTGGAGTGGGTTGCCATTTCCTTCTCCAATGCATGAAAGTGAAGTCGCTCAGTCGTGTCCAACTCCTAGTGACCCTGTGGACTGCAGCTTATCAGGCTCCTCCATCCAAGGGATTCTCTAGGCAAGAGTACTGGAGTGGGTTGCCATTGCCTTCTCCCAGAGATCTCTGGGACAGTATCAAATGCACCAACATTCAAATTATAGGTGTCCCAGAAGAAGAAGAGAAAAAGAAAGGGTATGAGAAAAATTTTGAATCATTTATAATTGAAAATTTTCTCATCATGGAAAAGGAAATAGTCATTCAAGTCTGAGAGGCACAAAGAGTCCCATACAGGATAAATCCAAGGAGAAACAAGCCAAGACGCATACTAATTAATCAAACTAACAAAGACTAAACACAAAGAAAGAATATTAAAGGCAGAAAGGGAGAAACAACAAGTAACATACAAGGGAAGCCCCATATGCTTAATGGATGATCTTTCAGCAGAAGCTCTGCAGGCCAGAAGGGAATTTGCTAAGTCACGTCAGTCGTGTCCGACTCTGTGTGACCCCATAGACAGCAGCCCACCAGGCTCCTCCATCCCTGGGATTCTCCAGGCAAGAACACTGGAGTAGGTTGCCATTTCCTTCTCCAGTGCATGAAAGTGAAAAGTGAAAATGAAGTCACTCAGTCATGTCCAACTCAGTGATGCCATGGACTGCAGCCCACCAGGCTCCTCCATCCATGGGATTTTCCAGGCGAGAGTACTGGAGTGGGTTGCCATTGCCTTCTCCACCAGAAGGGAATAGTAGAATATATTTAAAGTACTGCAAAGAAAAAATCTACAATCAAGATTACAGTACCTGGGAAGGGTCTCATTCAGAATTGATGGAGAAATAAAAAGCTTTTCAGACAAGCAAAGGTTAAGATAATTCACTACCAAAAAACTAGCCTTACAACAAATGTTAAATGGACTTATATAGTCAAGAAATACAAGAGAAGAAAAAAGATCTACAAAATCAACCCCAAACAATTAAGAAAATGGCAATAGGAACGTATATATCAATAATTACTTTAAATGTAAATGGATTAAATGCTCCAAGGGAAAGACACAGACTGGCTGAATGGATACAAAAACAAGATATGCTGTCTACAAGAAACCCTCTTGAGACCTCAAGACATATGGACTGAAAGTGAGAGGATGGAAAAAATATATTCCATGCAAATGGGAAGCAAAAGAAAGCTGGAGTAGCAATCTTCATATCAGACAAAATATACCTTAAAGATGATTACAAGAGATAAGGAAGGACACTACATAATTATCAAGGGATCAATCCAAGAGGAAGACACAACAACTGTAAATATCTATGCACCCAACATAGAAGCGCCTCAATACATAAGACAAACACTAACAGACATAAAAGGAGAAATTGACAGTAACAAAAAAATAGTAGGAGACTTTAACACCCCACTCACACTAAGGGATAGATCATCAAAACAGAAAATTAATAAGGAAACACAAGTCTTAAATGATAATTAGAAGAGGTGGATCTCATTGGTATCTTCAGGATATTCCATCCAACTGCAGAAGAATACACCTTCTTCCCAAGTGCATATGGACCATTCTCCAGGATAGACCACATCTTGGGTCACAAATCAAACCTCAGTAAATTTAAGAAAACTGAAATTGTATCAAGCATCTTCTCCAACCACAATGCTATGAGATGAGATATCAATTACAAGAAAAAAAACCTATAAGAAACACAAACATATGGAGATTAAACAACACATTTAAAAATAACCAACAGATTACTCAAAAAATCAAAAGGGAAATCAAAAAATTTCTAGAAACAAATGACAATGAAAACATGACACCTCAAAACCTATGGGATGCAGCAAAAGCAGTTCTAAGAGGGAAGTTTATAGCAATACAACCCTACCTCAAGAAACAAGAAAAACATTGAATAGATAACCTAACTTTACACCTAAAACAGTTGGAAAAAGAGGAACCAAAAAACCCCAAAGTTAGCAGAAGGAAAGAAATCATGAAGATCTGAGCAGAAATTAAAAAAAAAAAAGAAATGAAGAAACAATAGTAAAGATTAATAAAACTAAAAGCTGGTTCTTTGAGAAGATAAACAAAATTGACAAACCTTTAGCCAGACTCATCAAGAAAAAACACAGAAGAATAAAATCAACAAAATTAGAAATGAAAAAGGAGAGGTTACAACAGACAATGCAGAAACACAAAAGATTATAAGAGACTTTTATGAACAACTATATGGCAATAAAATGGATAACCAGGAAGAAATAGACAGATTCTTAGAAAAGTTCAATTTTCCAAGACTGAACCAGGAAGAAATAGAAATCATGAACAGCCCAATAACAAGCACTGAAATTGAAGCTGTGATCAAAAATCTCCCAAAAACAAAAGCCCAGGACTGGATGGCTTTACAGAAGAATTCTGTCAAGCATTTAGAGAAGAGCTAATGCCTATCCTTCTAAAACCCTTTCAAAAAATTGCAGAGAAAGGAACACTTCCAAACTCTTTCTACGAGGCCACCATCACCTTGATACAAAAACCAGACAAAAACAACACACAAAAAAGAAAACTACAGGCCAATATCACTGATGAACATAGATGCAAAAATCCTCAACAAAATTTTAACAAACAGAATTCAGCAACACATCAAAAAGCTCATACACCATGATCAAATTGGGTTTATTCCAGGAATGCAAGGGTTCTTCAATATATGCGAATCAATCAATGTGATTATATATTAACAAATGAAAGATAAAAGCTATATGATCATCTCAATAGATGCAGAAAAAGCCTTTAACAAAATTCAGCATCCATTTGTAATTAAAACCCTTCAAAAAATGGGCATAGAAGGAACCTACCTCAACATAGTAAAGGCCATATATGATAAGCCTACAGCAAACATTATTCTCAATGCTGAAAAACGGAAAGCATTCCTAATAAGATCAGTAAGAAGACAAGGGTGCCCACTTTCACCACTATTATTCAACATAGTTTTGGAAGTCCTAGCTACAGCAATCACAGAAGAAAAAGCAATAAAAGGAATCCAGATGGGAAACGAAGAAGTAAAGGTCTCACTGTTTGCAGATGACATGATACTGTACATAGAAAACCCTAAAGATAGTATCAGAAAATTACTAGAGCTAATCAGTGAATTTAGCAATGTTGCAGGATACAAAATCAATACACAGAAATCACTTGCATTTCTATATACCAACAAAGAAAAATCAGAAAGAGGAAATTAAGGAATCAATCCCATTCACCACTGCAACAAAAAGAATGAAATATCTAGGAATAAATTTACCTAAGGGGACAATAGAACTATACACAGAAAATTATGAGACACTAATGAAAGAAATCAAAGATGACATAAATGGAGAGATATTCCATGTTCCTGGATAGGAAGAATCAATATTGTGAAAATGACTATACTACCAAACGCAATCTACAGATTCAGTGCAATCCCTATCAAATTACCAATGGCAGTTTTCACAGAACTAGAACAAAAAATTTCACAATTCATTTGGAAACACGAAAGACCCTGAATAACCAAAGCAATCCTGAGAAAGAAGAATGGAGCTGGAAGAATTAACCTTCCTGACTTCAGATTATACTACAAAGCTACAGTAATCAAGACAGTATGGTACTGGCACAAAAACATAAATATAGACCAATGGAACAAGATAGAAAGCCCAGAAATAAACCCATGCACCTATGGGCATCTTATTTTTGACAAAAGAGGCAAGAATATACAATGGGGCAAAGACAGCCTCTTCAGTAAATGGTGCTGGGAAAACTGGACAGCTACATGTAAAAGAAAGAAATCAGACCACTTCTTAACACCATACACAAAGATAAACTCAAAATGGATTAACGACCTAAATGTAAGCCCAGAAACTATAAAACTCTTAGAGGAATACATAGGCAGAACACTCGACATAAATCAAAGCAAGATCCTGTATGACCCACCTCCTAGAGTAATGGAAATAAAAACAAAAGTAAAGAAGTGGGACCTGATTAAACTTAAAAGTTTTTGCACAGCAAAGGAAACAAAAGACAGCCCTCAGAATGGGTGAAAATAATAACAATGAAACTGACAAAGTATTAATTTCCAGAGTATACAAGCAGCTCATACAACTCAATGCCAGAAAAGCAAACAACCCAATCAGTTCAGTTCAGTCGCTCAGTTGTGTCCAATTCTTTGTGACCCCATGAACTGCAGCATGCGAGGCCTCCCTGTCCATCACCAACTCCCAGAGTCCACCCAAACCCATGTCCATTGAGTTGGTGATGCCATCCAACCATCTCATCCTCTGTCATCCCCTTCTCCTCCTGCCCTCAATCTTTCCCAGCATCAGGGTCTTTTCCAGTGAGTCAGCTCTTCACAACAGGTGGCCAGAGTATTGGAGTTTCAGCTTCAACATCAGTCCTTCCAGTGAACACCCAGGACTGATTTCCTTTAGGATGGAGTGGTTGGATCTCCTTGCAGTCCAAGGGACTCTCAAGAATCTTCTCCAACACCACACTTCAAAAGCATCAATTCTTCGGTGCTCAGCTTTCTTTATAGTCCAACTCTCACATCTATACATGACCACTGGAAAAACCATAGCCTTGACTAGACGGACCTTTGTTGGCAAAATAATGTCTCTGCTTTTGAATATGCTGTCTAGGTTGGTCATAACTTCCCTTCCAAGGAGTAAGCGTTTTTTAATTTCATGGCTGCAGTCACCATCTGCAGTGATTTTCGAGCCCAGAAAAATAAAGTCAGCCAATGTTTCCACTGTTTCCCCATCTATTTGCCATGAAGTGATGGGATCGAATGCCATGATCTTAGTTTTTGAATGTTGAGTTTCCAGCCAGCTTTCACATTCTTTCTCCTCTTATAGTTCCTCTTCACTTTCTGCCATTGGAGTGGTATCATCTGCATATCTGAGGTTGTTGATATTCCTCTCTACAATCTTGATTGTAGTTGTAATTCATCTAGTCCGACCTTTTGCATGATGTACTCTGCATATAAGTTAAACAAGCAGGGTGACAATATATAGCCTTGATGTACTGCTTTCCCAGTTTTGAACCAGTCCATTGTTCCATCTGGTTCTAATTGTTGCTTTTTGTCCCACATACATGTTTCTCAGGAAGTGGGTAAGGTGGTCTGGTATTCCCATCTCTTGAAGAATTTTCCACAGTTTGTTGTGATCCACACAGTCAAAGGCTTTAGCATAGTCAATGAAGCAGAAGTAGATGTTTTTCTGGAATTCTCTTCCTTTTTCTATGATCCAGATGTTGGCAATTTGACCTCTAGTTCATCTGCCAGATGTGTATAAGAGACAGATCCATGACCAATGATTGTTTGTGCCTGTTTTCTTTTGTTCCTCAGCAAACATATAATCATACACTGTAAGTTCAAAATATAAAATTGTGGTAAGTACTATTAAAAGAAGCTTTGTGTGACAACGCAATGTCATTTTTACTTTACAGTACTGTATTGGTTTTGGCATATATTGACATGAATCCGCCACGGGTGTACATGAACTCTCAAACATGAACCCCCTTCCCACCTCCCATCCCACATCATCCTTCCGGATCATCTCCATGCACCAGCCCCACTGACAATTCTGAGTGCTGGTGAGGTTATGGAACAATGAAACCCATAAATTATTGATGGAAATACAGAAAAACTGTGGCCATTTTGGGAAAATCTTTGGCAGTTTCTTACAAAGTTAAACATCAGTTATAATCATAATCCAACATAGTAATCCCATTCTTAGGTATTTATCCCAAAGAGATGAAAATATATGCCCACACAAAAACTTCTTTGTAATTAGTTAGAGCAGCTTTACTTATAATCACCATAAAACTAGAAACAACAAAATGTTGATCATCTAGTGATGAAAAAAACAAACTGTAGCATACCATGCAATGAAATCCAACTCAGCAAAAGAAAAAAACAAATTATTGTTACCTGAAACCACACAGATATATCTCATGCACATTATGCTAGATGAAAGAAGCCAGACAGGAAAGGCCATGTACTGTGTGATTCCACTTATATTACAGGGTAGAAGTGGTAAGTTTGTAAAGACAGAAATCGGATTTTAGCCAATCCATTTAGCAAGGGATTGGCTAAAAGGGGGCATGGAAGAAATTTGGGGATGAGGAAAATATTATGTATCTTAAGTTTGGAGGTAGTTACATGATGTATATGTTTATAAAAATTCACAGAACTGTATATGTTTAAAAGGTGAATTTTAGTATATGTAAATTATATCTCAATAAATCTGAAATTTAAAAAAACTGACAGCCTAAAGCAAAAATAACTGAACAGCATATGGTGGGGGTTTTGACATATGTAAAAGTAAAATGTATGGCAAAATAATTTTCACAAAGGACAGGAGGGAAGAAATAGAAGTAAGCTACTGCTGTCAGATATGGTTCTTACTCTATGCATCACATAAAATAATATCATTTAAAGTAGACAGTGTGGATCACAACAAACTGTGGAATATTCTTAAAGAGATGGGAATACCAGACTACCTTACTTGTCTCCTGAGGAACCTGTATGCAGATCAAAAAGCAACAGTTTGAACCTTACATGGAACAAAGGACTAGTTCAAAATTGAGAAAAGAGTATGTTAAGGCTATATACTTTCATCCTGCTTATTTAATTTATATGCAGAGTACATCGCATGAAATGCCAGGCTGGATGAAGCACAAGCTGGAATCAAGATTGTGGGAGAAATATCAATAATCTCAGATATGCAGATGACACCACCCTTAGAAAGCAAAGAGGAACTAAAGAGCCTCTTGATAAAGGTGAAAGAGGAGAGTGAAAAAGCTGGCTTAAAACTCAACATTCAAAAAACTAAGATCATTGCATCTGGTCCTATCACTTCATGGCAAATAGATGGGGAAAAAGTGGAAACGGTGACCGATTTTATTTACTTGGACTCCAAAATCACTGCAGATGGTGAATGAAGCCATGAAATTAAAAGATACTTGCTCCTTGGGAGGAAAGCTATGACAAGCTTATATAGTGCATTAAAAAGCAGAGACATCACGCAAAGCTATGGTTTTTCCCTGGAGTCATGTACAGATGTGAGAGTTGGACATAAAGACAGCTGAGTGCCAAAGAACCGATGTTTTTATTTTTAATTATTTTTTAAAATTTTAAATTTATTTTTCAATGAAGGATAAGCGCTTCACAGAATTGTGTTGGTTTCTGCCAAACATCAATATTAATCAGCCATAGATATACATATGTCCCCTCCTTCTTTTGAATCGTGGTGCTGGAGAAGACGCTTGAGAATCCCTTGGACTGCAAGGAGATCAAGCCAGTCAATCATAATGGAAATCAACTCTGACTGTTCATTGGAAGGACTGATGCTAAAGCTGAAGCTCCAATACTTTGGTCACTTGATGCAAAAAGTAGACTCACAAAAAAGACCCTGATGCTGGGAAAGACTGAGGGCCTGAGGAGAAGGGGGTGGAAGAGGATGAGATGGTTGGATGGCATCACCAACTCAATGGACATGAGTTTAAGCAAACTCCAGGAGATAGTGAAGGAGAGGGAAGCTTGGCCTACTGCAGTCTGTGGGGTCACAAAGAGTCGGACACGACTGGCAACTAAACAACAACAAAGACTGTAACAAATTAAAGACATATAGATAAAGTGGAAAGTCTGAGTCTTTTCACCTCTGGAGTTGCAGTGGAAGGAGAGGAGTGAGGGAGGGCAGGGTCCAGCACAAACCAGGCAGTGCAGGCAGGGAGCAAGGATGCTCTGGACAGCCTTTTCCGGCCAGGAAAATCAAGGATGGGCCCATACCAGAACTCTTGCAGTCCCTCCCTCCCTGGGTCCCTGGGCTTTCAGGGCCAGGGATGAGTCACCTCATCAGAGGGGGTACAAAGTTCCTGACCTGTGCCCTCCTAGAAAGGTACATATTTTTGGCACCGCTGGAAATAATGGCCTCCACGAGAAGCGTACATGGGGAATGACTCTGCACCCTAGGCCAGGTGTGCACTGTAAGCCCTGATGCCCTCCTCACTTGCAGTAGGGGAGAAGGTGTTCTAATCCCCAGCCAGAGGGAATGTGGTGTTGCCCACACAGTCTAGCTCACCGACCATAACTCCCCACTGCCAGAGTTCTTTTGGTGGCACTTTGGGGCCAAATTTTCATGCTGCTTGTATTTTATCAGTACTTTTTGTATTATAAGAAAAAGTAATGACAAAAAATTTTAAGTGGGATCTCCAGAATGTTAGTTTCTATTACTGTGATCTCAGTGGTGTCTTTATGGACTGCTTATAGACAGGCTTGAGAGAAGACATAATTAAGATATTCAAACATCTTGCAGCCCAGAAGTCTTTCCTATCCAACCCCAACAATATGCCTGAGGTATAGCAATAACATCTTTTTTCTGTGACGCAGATGCAACTAAAAGTAACAACTCAAGCTTTCAAACAACAAAAAAAAGATATATATAGTAAACCTTAGAACAATCATTAATAGAAAAAAATTTCAGCTAATTAGATAACAGTGGAGATAAAATGGAATCTTTCTTGAATGATTTTTTAAATACTCTATAAATAGAATATTTTTTAAAATAAATGAAACCCAACCATATAGATAGTTACATTAAATATAAATGGTCTAAGCATGCTAAATGAAAAGCAAACATGTTCAAATTGAATAAAAACTAAGACCCAACTATATGCCATCTACAAGTAATCTACTTTTTTTCTTTAAGTAACCCACTTTAAAATAGACTCATACCAAGTAACAGTCTCCTATTTGCCATATATGCCATAATTACAAATATGGGGTTAAACTGAAAGCAATATCACAAAAATAACTTTAACATGAAAAATTTATCCAAAACCAAAATTGATCAAATAGAGTATGTTTTATGCATTTCACAGTTAACAATTCAAAGTGTTTTCTATAAATATTCTAGACCATTTTAATCATGTGTAGTGTACATTTTTTTACATACCTATAAGCTATAACTTTTATTTTCCCAATTTTGAATATTTCACTAACACTTGAATATTATATGCAGAGAAAAATCATTGCAGTGACACCTAAAACTTTCTCCAGTACTGAAAACTTTAATATATAATACATGGTCCCAAAATAAATTAGTACTTTTCAACAAATTATAAGTTAAAAAGATATTTATATGCTCTTAAAAATCTCTTTAATCATAAAATCCATTGAGCTAAAATAAAAACAGGAAACATATGATCATAACTGACATTTTACAAAGTTCACTGTAAAAACTTAACTGTGGGATGGAAACTCTCCAGACCAAAAGTGAAATTTATGTAATTTACAAAGATCAGCTTATTTACTGCTCTCTCATCCCAAAAAAGGCATGCAATCAAAATAAATCTCACTCTATGAGATAGTGTGGAAGTCTGGTGGGAATTTACTAGTCTAGTCAAATCAATAAGATTAAGTCAAACATTTATACATACAACAATGATTAACGCCTAGCACGAACAAAAGTAATTTTTCTAAACATTTAGTAACACGATGTTGCTATCCATGCATTTTACGAAGAAACATGTGTTTTATGTAGCCCAGTTTGGGGAGTTACAGAAGAGTGAGGTTCAGGTCTCTCAGAAAACCAAAGTTTTTTGTTTTTTTTCTTAAAAAAAAAAAAAAGCTTTGTATAGTATTCCTGCTGCTACTGCTAAGTCGCTTCAGTCATGTCCGACTCTGTGTGACCCCGTAGACGGCAGCCCACCAGGCTCCTCTGTCCCTGGGATTCTCCAGGCAAGAATACTGGAGTGGGTTGCCATTTCCTTCTCCAGTATAGTATTCCTAAAAGTTATAAATTAAAACCTAAAATTTCAGAATGAGATCCCCTGTGCTATAAACAATTATAGCCTACTCTGGACTGACACACCTAAGTAAAAGTGATTTTGTAAAATCATAAGTTGTTCTGTTGTTTAGTTGGTAAGCCATGTCTGACTCTTTGTGACTCTATGGACTATAGCTCACCATGCCCCTCTGTCCATCAGACTTCCCAGGCAAGAATACTGGAGTTGGGTAGCCATTTACTTCTCCAGGGCATCTTCCCAACCCAGGGATCAAACCTGAGTCTCCTGCATTGGCAGACAGATTCTTTACCACTGAGCCACCAGGGAAGCCCAAACATCACAGGACTATGACACAATTAGAAAACTGGAAATTAGTACGTCATTGTATAATACCTAGAGCTTTGTTGGTAAAGAATCCACCTGCAAGGCAGGAGATCTCAGTTCAATTCCTGGGTCAGGAAGATCTGCTGGAGAAGGGATAGGCTACCCACTCCAATATTCTTGGGCTTCCCTTGTCGATCCCTGGATGGGGAAGGTCTCCTGGAGAAGGGAAAGGCTACCTACTGCAGTATTCTGGCCTAGAAAATTCCAAGGACTGTATAGTCCATGGGGTCACAAAGAGTTGGACATGACTGAGTCCAACTATGAAAAGTCCATGACTTTCACTTTTACTATTTAGAAGAAAATTAAAATATTTGAGATAAAATTATTTGAGAAATAAAACTATATGATGGGGATCATTTTACACAATAATTGTTATATTTCATAATAAAATGACTATTTAATAGCGGTATAAACAAAATGATTAAAAATCTATACTTTATTTTTTATTGATTTATTTTTTCATTGAAGGACAATTGCTTTACAGAATTTTGTTGTCTTCTGTCAAATCTCGACATGAATCAGCCATAGGCATACATATATCCCCTCCTTTATGAACCTCTCTCCCATCTCCTGCCCCATCCCACCATTCTAGATGGATACAGAGCCCCTGTTTGAGTTTCCTGAGCCATACAGCAAATTCCTGTTGGCTATCTGTTTTACATATGGTATAATACAGGTTTCCATGTTACTCTCTCCATACATCTCACCCTCTCCTCCCCTTTCCCCATGTCCATAAGTCTATTCTCTACATCTGTTTCTCCACTGTCACCTTGTAAATTCTTCAGTACCATTTTTCTAGATTCCACACATATGTGTTAGAATATGATATTTATCTTTCTCTTTCTGAGTCCCTTCAATCTGTTACATTCTAGGTTCATCCATCTCATCAGAATTGGCTCAAATGTGTTCCTTTTTATGGATGAGTAATATTCTATTGGGTATATGTTCCACTACTTCTTTATCCGTTCATCTGTCGATGGGCATCTTTTCCCCCCCTTGCCTTTTTTTTTTTTTTTTTTCTGCCTGAGTCTTTTTTTAACCTTCATGTTATAAAGATATTTTTCTTAAGATCTATGTTGGTGGCTTCCTACCCACCCCCATTATAAAGGTGTTACTTCATGGTCTTTGAGCTCGCATAGCTTCTAATGAAGAGTCTGCTATCACTTCCACCCCACATCTCTGTTTATTACATTATCCCTTCCACGGCTTTTAGGATGCTCTCTTTATCACTGTTTTCCAGTAATTTTATTGATGTATCATTTGCCTTTTAAATGTGGTTTCTTTATGTTTCTTCTGCTTGTGTTTTGTTAAACATCTTGGGTCTATGAGTTTATAGTATTTTTTCAAAATTTTAAACCTTGGGCTGAATTTCTTACTCTTTCACCTCTCTTTTGAGATGACACTTCCATATATGCTTGACTACTGATGCTTTTTTTGTTTTCTAAATTCTTCTTTTCTCTGGGTGCTTCAACTTTAAAATCATTTATTTCTATTGCTGTGTCTTCAGCTATTAATCCAATTCAGTGTTTTTTGTTTCAGATATTTTCTCCTCTCTAGATGTTATGCATCTTTATAATACATTCTATTTTTCTTCTGAACAGGTTCATGTTTTTCTCTATATTTTTTGAACATATGGAGCACATTTTAATAGCTGTTTTAACATCCTTATCTCCTAATATTATCATCTGTCATTACTGGATCTGTTTCTATATATTGATTTTTTTATCTGGCTATGGGTCATATTTTCCTATTTCTTCACAAGTTTGTAATTTTTTTAAAGTTATTGTAGTAATATTTATATAACGTAAATTAACAATTTCAAGTGTATAATTCAGTGGCATCATGTTGACCATACAGCAACTAGAACCGCTATTTAGTTTCAGAACATTTTCATCACTCCAAAAGTAAAACTATACCTTTTAAACAGTCACTATTTATCTCTCCTTCCAGCCACTGGCAATCACTAATCCTTCTGTCTCTATGAATTTTCATATTCTAAATATTTCATATAAATAGCAACATACAATGTGACCTTTGTAGCTGGCTTCTTTTGTTAAGCATATTTTCTATGTTTATCCATGTTGTAGCAGATATCAACACTTCATCTATTTTAATGGCTGAATGGAGATGCAGGTTTGATCCCTGGGTGGGGAAGATCCCCTGGAGGAGGAAATGGCAACCCGCTCCAGTGGGTTCTTGCCTGGGAAATCCTATGGACAGAGGAGCCTAGTGGGCTACAGTCCATGGGGTTGCAAAGAGTCAGACATGACTGAAGCAACTGATCATGGATATTCTATTATATGTGTGTGTGTGTGTGTGTGTGTTAGTTGCTCAGTTATGTCCAGTTCTTTGTGACCCCATGGACTTAGCCCACCAGGCTCGTTCCTCTGTCCATAGAATTCTCCAGGCAAGAATCTTGGAGTGAGTAGCCATTTCCTTCACCAGGGGGATCTTCCCGACCCAGGGATTGAACCCAGGTCTCCTGCATTGCAGGTAGATTCTTTACTGTCTGAGCCACCAAGGAAGCCCATTCTATTGTATGTCTATACCTTAATTTATTTACTTACTTATCAGTTGATGGACATTTGGGTTGTTTCTACCTTTTGGCTACTCTGAAATAGTACTGCTGTGAGCATTTATGTATAAGTTTTTTTTTTTGAACATCTGTTCTTAGTTTTTTTGAGACTGTACCTGGGAGTGGAATTACTGGGTTGTATGTTAATTCTGTGTTTATTGTAACAGGAACTGCAGTGGTTTTTTTTTTTCCCCCCACAGTGGCTGAACCATTTTACATTCCATCAGCAGTGTATGAGGGTTCCATTTTCTCTGCATACTCATTAACACTTGTTATTGTCTGCTTACTCATTGTGGTTTTGACTTGTATTTTTCTAATGAATAATGATGTTGGGCATCTTTTCATATGCCTATTAGCCATTTGTATGTTTTCTTTCAGAAATATCTGTTCATAGCTTTTCCTCATGTTAAAATTGTCTTTTCTTTGTTCAATTGTAAAAATATAATAATTGATTTGCCTTTTATTTTTTGAGTTGTGAAAAATTTCTAAAATATATTGTGTTCAGTCACTAAGTCATGTTTGAATCTCTGCAACCCCATGGACTATAGCCCGCCAGGCTCCTTTGTCCATAGCGTTTTCCAGGCAGAAATACTGGCATGAGTGCTAAGTTGCTTCAGTCGTGTCCAACTCTATGTGACGCTATGGACTGTAGCCTGCCAGGCTCCTCTCCTGGCAAGAATACTGGAGTGGGGTTGCCATGCCCTTCTTCAGGGGATCTTCCTGACCCAGGGATTGAATCTGTGTCTCTTACATCTCCTGCATTGGCAAACATTTTCTTTACCACTAGCACCACTTGGGAAGCCTGTATTGTGGGTATTAGCCCTCAATTAGACATGAAAGTAAAAGTTGCTCAGTCATGTCTGACTCTTTGTGACCCCATGGACAATACAGTCCATGGAATTCTCCTGGCCAGAATACTGGAGCAAGTAACCTTTCCCTTCTCCAGGGGATCCTCCCAACCCAGGGGTTGAACCCAGGTCTCCCACATTTCAGGCAGATTCTTTACCAGCTGAACCACAAGGGAAGCCCCAGTTAGACGTATTTTCTGAGAAAAGTTTGTATAGTCAAAGTTATGGTTTTTCCAGTAGTTAGGTACAGATGCAAGAGTTGGACCATAAAGAAGGCTAGGCACTAAAGATTTGAAGCTGTTGATTTGTGCTGAAGAAGACTCTTGAGAATCCCTTGGAATGCAAGGAGATCATACCAGCCAATCCTAAAGGTCATAAACCTTGAACATTCATTAGAAGGACTGATCTGAATCTGAAGCTCCAATCTGAATCTGAAGCTCCAATACTTTGGTCACCTGATGTGAAGTCTCTACTCAATGGAAAAAACCCTGATTCTGAGAAAGATTGAAGGCAGAAGGAGAAGGAGGTAACAGAGGATGAGATGGTTGGATGGCATCACCAACTCGATGGACATGAGGTTCAGGAAACTACAGGAGATAGTGAGGACAGAGAAGCCTGAAGAGCTGCAGTCCCTGGGGTTGCAAATAATTGAACATGACTTAGCAACTGAATAACAGCAAGACATATTTTTTGTAAATGTTTTTCTCCATCTTTGGGTTTTTACTTTCTTTATGGTGTTCTGTGATACACAAGTTTAAATTTTGATGAAGTCCATATTCTTTCTTTTGTTACTAGTATCAGTACTTGATATACACTTTTGGTACATATCTAAAAAATGCTGCCTAATCCAAAGTTATGAATATTTGTGTTACATCACTTCAGTCGTGT
>SJYX01002275.1:135790-153080 GCA_006410675.1 Oreotragus oreotragus
TATACACAATGGAATATTACTCAACCATTAAAAAGAATACATCTGAATCCATTCTAATGAGGTGGATGAAACTGGAGCCTATTATACAGAGTGAAGTAAGCCAGAAAGAAAAACACCAATATAGTATACTAAGTTAGAAAGATGGTAACGATAACCTTGTATGCCAGACAGCAAGAGAGACACAGATATATTGAACAGTCTTTTGGACTCTGTGGGAGAGGGAGAGGGTGGGATGATATGGGAGAAAGGCATTGAAACATATAATTTATCATATGTGAAACAAATCACCAATCCAGATTCTATGCATGATACAGGGTGCTCAGGGCTGGTGCACTGGGATGACCCAGAGGGATGGGATGGGGAGGGAGGTGGGAGGGGGGTTCAGGATGCGGAACACATGTACCCCCATGGTGGATTCAAGTCAATGTAGGGCAAAACCAATACAATATTGTGAAGTAAAATAAATAAACAGGAAAAAAATAAGAAGAGGGAGTTTGCTATGACCAATGCACTTTCGTGGGAAATTTCTGTTAGCCTTTAAGGTACTGCTTCATTTTGTACTCCAAGGCCAAATGTGCCTGATACTTCCTGTATCTCTTGACTTCCTACTTTTACATTCCAGTTCCTTGTGGAAAACTAAGCAGTGGCCTGCTGCTGCTGCTGAGTCACCTCAGTCGTGTCCGACTCTGTGCAACCCCATAGACGGCAGCCCACCAGGCTCCACCGTCCCTGGGATTCTCCAGGCAAGAACACTGGAGTGGGTTGCCAATTCCTTCTCCAATGCATGAAAGTGGAAAGTGAAAGTGAAGTCGCTCAGTCATGTCCTATTCTTCACAACCCCATGGACTGCAGCCCACCAGGCTCCTCCGCCCATGGGATTTTCCAGGCAAGAGTACTGGAGTGGGGTGCCATTGCCACAGGACTGGAAAAGACCAATTTTCACTCCAATCCCAAAGAAGGGCAATGCCAAAGAAAGTTCAAACTACTACACAATTGAACTCAATTCACATGCTAGCCAAGTAATGCTCAAAATTCTCCAAGCCAGGCTTCAACTGTATGTGAACTAAGAAGTTCCAGATGTTCAAGATGGATTTAGAAAAGGCAGAGGAACCAGAAATCAAACTGCCAACATCCATTGGATCATAGTAAAAGCAAGAGAATTCCAGAAAAGCACCTACTTCTGCTTCATTGACTATGCTAAAGCCTTTGACTGTGTGGATCACAATAAATTGTGGACAATTCCTAAAGAGGTGGGAATATCAGACCATCTTACCTGCCTCCTGCAAAACCTGTATGCAGGTCAAGAAGCAACAGTTAGAACCAGATGTGGAATAACCGACTGGTTCCAAATTGGGAAATGAGTTAAGTCAAGGCTGTATATTGTCACCCTGCTTATTTAACTTATATGCAGAGTACATCATGAGAAATGCTGGNGCAGGTCAGGAAGCAACAGTTAGAACTGGACATGGAACAACAGACTGGTTCCAAATAGGAAAAGGAGTACGTCAAGGCTGTATATTGTCACCCTGCTTATTTAACTTATATGCAGAGTACATCATGAGAAATGCTGGACTGGAAGAAACACAAGCTGGAGTCAAGATTGCTGGGAGAAATATCAATAACCTCAGATATGCAGATGACACCACCCTTATGGCAGAAAGTGAAGAGGAACTAAAAAGCCTCTTGATGAAAGTGAAAGAGAAGAGTGAAAAAGTTGGCTTAAAGCTCAGCATTCAGAAAATGAAGATCATGGCATCTGGTCCCATCTCTTCATGGCAAATAGATGGGGAAACAGTGGAAACAGTGTCAGACTTTATTTTTTTGCGCTCCAAAATCATTGCAGATGGTGAGTGCAGCCTTGGAATTAAAAGATGCTTACTCCTTGGAAGAAAAGTTATGACCATCCTAAATAGCATATTCAAAAGCAGAGACATTACTTTGCCGACTAAGGTCTGTCTAGTCAAGGCTATGGTTTTTCCCGTAGTCATGTATGTATGTGAGAGTTGGACGGTGAAGAAAGCTGAGCGCTGAAGAATTGATGCTTTTGAACTGTGGTGTTGGAGAAGACTCTTGAGAGTCCTTTGGACTGCAAGGAGATCTAACCAGTCCATTCTGAAGGAGATCAACCCTGGGATTTCTTTGGAAGGAATGATGCTACAGCTAAAACTCCAGTACTTTGGCCACCTCATGCGAAGAGTTGATTCATTGGAAAAGACTCTGATGCTGGGAGGGATTGAGGGTAGGAGGAGAAGGGGGCGACAGAGGATGAGATGGCTGGATGGCATCACTGAGTCGATGGGCGTGAGTCTGAGTGAACTCTGGGAGTTGGTGATGGACAGGGAGGCCTGGCGTGCTGCGATTCATGGGGTCGCAAAGAGTCGGACACAACTGAGCGACCGAACTGACTGATCCTGGTTTCAAGCACCATTTGTTGAAGAGACTATCTTTTCCCCAAGAATCTTCATACCCTTGTTAAAGATCAGTTGACCATAGATGCATAGGTTTATATCTAGGCTCTCATTGTCTGTTACATTTATCTTCATGCCAGCACCACACTGTTTTGATTACTGTAACTTTGCAGTGAATTTTGTACTTCTGTAACTTTGTAGTTAATTTGATTATGGTAACTTTGGGAAGTTTGAGTTCATCTTAGTTCTTTTTCAAGATTGTTTTGGATATTAAGGGTCCCTTGTAATTTGGGTCTGCTTTCCAATTTCTGCAGAAATGGCCATTTTATTTTGATAAGGATTGTATTGAATCTGTAGACCTATCTGGGAAGTATTGCCATGTAATGCTATTGTCTTACAATCTATGAACATGGGATGTCTTTTTATTTATTTAGATTTTCATTAATCTCTTTCACTAACATTTTGTGTGGCCAGTAATGTTTGATTGAATGATGAACATTAAGATTTTATGATATTGAATGTTAGATTTTGCTTTATTCCTTTAAATAATATTTTGATGTGTCTGGCACATACAGTTACTTGGAATTAGTCAAATGAGGCTTACTTTTAAGCCTTTTGAGTGAGGTAGCATGTTTTTGGCCAACTACTTGATGAGACTTTTTTGATGAGTTTTTTCAGTGTGTGTATTATGAGGTCTTTCCTTTGTAGTTGATGGAAATACAAACTGTTGTCAGCCCTGTGTGGGCTTCATACATTTTCAGTCTATTGTTTCACAGTAGTTACTTTTGCAGAGTAGGGTAATTTGTTCTAACCATATGCAAATCTCTTTTCAGTCAAAGACTGAAGAGGACCCCTCTGCATATCCCTGAATCTGTTTCTCTTTGTAGCATCTTCTTTTTAAAGTACTCTTCCCTGTTAACTTTGGCCTTTTGATCTTTAACCTTTGTTTCTTTAACTCAGTTAAGCCTCTGGGCTCTTATTTGGGATCCCCCATCTGTACTGTGGCCTAAAGACTTTAGGAGCGATCATAGGCTCACCTAATTTGTTTCTTTCTTCTCAGGAATGATAGTCCTGCACCTTTTATTGTCCAGTTTCTGAAAAATCAGAGTTTTATATATTTCAGTTTCTAGTTATTCAAAGCATTAGGGTTATTACTTCAATATTGTTAGAAGCAGAAGCTGTGAATCACTGTATCAAATATAAGTCAAATTGAGCTTGACATAAAATGAAGAAGAGAACACCTTAATTGTAGTGTTGTAGGCTTTCTGTTTAGTAAATTTATCTTAAAAGTTGAATATATCCTTAATGCTAGTTAATTGTTAGTGAGAATTTTTTATTTTTTATTTTGCCATTTTCTAAATAAATTCTAGCTTAATGACACAGTTAATGTCCACAGTGTTATGAATTTTTGTTTTTTTTTTTAAACCTTAAAAACATAGTATTCTAATGATGAATGGCATGTGTGGTCGATGGAAAGGGAGATATGATCTTGAACTCTCTTGCTTCAATTTCTTTGTCTCTAAAGTAAAATAAAATAGTTGTTTTGATATATATAGTATGATATATATAATATAGTTTTAGGAGAGTGCCAGTCATATACTAAGTGTTATATGGGTGTGAACCATTGTTAGCTGAATCATAATAATCATTTTTATTATCATATGAGGTGAAATGGAGGGAATTATATCATGAAATTTAAACCTACAAAAACATTTATATAATTTAGGATCAGTTTATGCCTGGATATATTAATTTTGAATATCCTTGGCATGAAGAGTTGAAGACAGCCCAAACTGGGAGTTTGGGCTAGTATAGAGCTTAACAAAGAATTTTGTTTTATGAAACTTCTGTATGTTAGCTAGCAGACTTTTTCCTCTTTGATCTGTGATGTTATTACTAAAACCATCAGTATTGAGAAGTGAAAGGAAATTAAGCTGAGATTTTTATGATTGGAAATGAAAAGATATAGCATAGCCATTCACATTTTAAATGTGTTTAAATGTCAGAGTTTGTTTAACTTGAAAAAGGATATGATAGACTTGGGCAAAAATATATGCTGGTATATATTGGTCTTCACAGTAAATATATTCTAGAAAGTTGCATGTTCATTCAACTTTGGTTCATTAATTTTAGTTCCTAGTATTGAGGGAATGCGCTACTAAAAAGAACATGCTTATGGAAAAACCACTACAATATTGTAAAGTAATCAGCCTCCAATTAAAATAAATAAATTTATATTAAAAAATAAAAAGAACATGCTTTTGAGATAAAGTGTTCTGTAATAATTGACATTTCTTGATTTATTAGTAAATGCTCAATTAACATTTCTACCAAATTAATTTTTAAAGCATTTTCCTATAGCAGCAAGTATATGTGTGTAGATTACTTTTGATTTGGAAATAAAATACTGTACCTTTTCAGAAGTGGAATTACTAGATTAACTATTGGTAATATAAATATAGTATTAGCCATCAGAAGAATTGATGATTTTGAACTGTGGTGATGGAGAAGACTCTTGAGAGTCCCTTGGACTGCAAGGAGATCCAACCAGTACATTCTGAAGGAGATCAGCCCTGGGATTTCTTTGGAAGGAATGATGCTAAAGCTGAAACTCCAGTACTTTGGCCACCTCATGTGAAGCTGTCTCTTATACACATCTAGATGTGTATAAGAGACAGGTTGATTCTNTTGGAAGGAATGATGCTAAAGCTGAAACTCCGGTACTTTGGCCACCTCATGTGAAGAGCTGACTCACTGGAAAAGACTCTGATGCTGGGAGGGATTGGGGGCAGAAGGAGAAGGGGACGACAGAGGATGAGATGGCTGGATGGCATCACCGAGTCGATGGGCGTGAGTCTGAGTGGACTCCAGGAGTTAGTGATGGACAGGGAGACCTGGCGTGCTGAGTTTCATGGGGTCGCAAAGAATCGGACACAGCTGAGCGACTGAACTGAGCTGAACTGACCAGTCAGGTCCTTGATGCTAAAAAATGCTCCACTGAGTTCATCACAGTCTTTAATATAATATGTTTGCTGAACAAACTTTTGAATTCTAAGGGTACAGAGCATTGAGGTTACTTTAAAAATTAGTGTTTTTGTTCATGTTATGTTCAGATTAGGTAATATTTCTGTTTTAGCTCGACAGAATTTAGGTGGAGTTGCATATCTGATTCTGAAGTCTTCTTGATTTGCTGTTTCTGGAGCTATTAAAATTCTTAGTCACACTGTTGATTAAAGTGCTCAAGAACTTTTTCCTTGCTAAATTCTGTAGGATAGGTTTGTTCTTGGAGATTTTTAAAAATCAACCTTTTAACTTAACATTTCAAACTTTATTTGTGAAGTTATGATTTATACCGTTATTTTTATGACTAATACACAAAATAAGCTTGTTACTGTAGCTAGCAGCAGTTTTGGGTCCAGTGTGTGAAGTTATTGCACATGAATGGAGAGAGATGTTATTTCATTGTTATGTTTTTATTACTAGCTTCTGTTTTTATTAAGGATAATGAAAACATTGTGTCTGGGCCTGTGAACAAAACGAATGTGACCTTTGATGTGACCCACCTGTTGTGCTTTGACAACTGATAACAGTCCCCTCCTGTGAGGGTGATCTGGAGAATAACGGTATGCCAGCATGATGGAAGGGGGATGGCAATGGCACCCCACCCCAGTACTCTTGCCTGGAAAATCCCATGGGCGGAGGAGCCTGGTGGGCTGCAGTCCATGGGGTCGCTAAGAGTCAGACACGACTGAGCGACTTCACTTTCACTTTTCACTTTCATGCACTGGAGAAGGAAATGGCAACCCACTCCAGTGTTCTTGCCTGGAGTATCCCAGGGATGGGGGAGCCTGACGGGCTGCCGTCTATGGGGTTGCATAGAGTCGGACACGACTGAAGCGACTTAGCAGCAGCATGATGGAAAATAACATTTGCAAATTTAACTTGCAGATATTGAAATATGCTTGGATCAGGTCCTAGATTAAAGTAATGAAAACAACTTATCTAACTAAGTATTTTAAGAAAAGAAGATATGAACAGATGTCTGATTCACAGTGCCTTTTTCAGGGTGAGTTGTTCCTTGGTTATAGACTTGTCCATCAGGTTCCTTAAAATAAATGGCCTTCTAAATCAAAATTTGGCAATTTTTACAACTGGAAGAATGAGATAATGCCTGGATTGTAGCATTCCCAATGTTGTCACATTTATAATTAAAATTTTTACATAATTATAAAATTTAATTATAATTATATACTTATAATTATTTATAAATGTATAAATACATTATATACATCTATGTACATGTATATAGATTATATACATTTATAATTAAAATCACATTTAAAATTAAAGTTTGTATTTAGCATTTAATACTAGTTTTTAAAAAATATCACATGCTTTTTTTAAAAAAAGAAATAAGCAGTTTGCTTTTTTGATTTTTTTGAGCATGGGTATATATAGTAGCTTTTTTTCCTAGACCATGTCTGGCCTGAATTTACCTGGAGAGTGAGTAGTCTACTGCTAAAGAACTGTATTAATTTTGCAGATAAATTTAAGGACACCATCATCTGACAGATATTTTCACTAGACTGCAAAATGTTTTTTTTCATATTCATTCTTAGGAAGATCCTAGTGGTGATGTATTTAGTGTCTGAAAGCTAATGCACTAAGGCTCTGCAATGTACAGGCCAAATACCATCATTATGGAAATCACTGTATTATAAAAACATTGACATATCTTGGCTTCTGGCTTAGGTTACATATAATCCCTAACTAGTCAATACTCATCTTAAGTCTTCTGCAGACACCACTCCCTTTTTTGCAGCTGCATAGACATTAGTACTATGGCTATAGGTTTGTTGATAAGGGTTCCAATGATAGAGTCTTTGTAGAAGGAGGAAAAGAGGGTAGCATTAAGGCTTTAGTTGAAGGTGTGATAGATAATACTTTACTAATTTCATGCCTGGCTCTTGGAACTGTTCCTGTAATACCAGTGCAGTCCTTCTTCCCCTTGAGGTGATAGGGAGTGAGGGTCAGGGTCAGGAGGCTGTTTGCTCTTCTGTTTAGTTCAGTTGCTCAGTTGTGTTTGACACATTGCAACCCCGTGGACTGCCAGGCTTCCCTGTCCATCACCAACTCCCAGGGTTTGCTTAAACTCATGAGCATCAGGTCGGTGATAGCATCCAACCATCTCATCCTCTGTCGTCCCATATCCTCCTGCCATCAATCTTTCTCAGCATCAGGGTCTTTTCTATGGAGTCAGTTCTTTACATCAGGTGGCCAAAGAATTGGAGCTTCAGCTTCAGCATTAGTCCTTCCAATGAATATTCAGGACTGGCTTCCTTTACGATGGACTGGTTTGACCCCCTTCCAGTCCAAGTGACTCTCAAGAGTCTTTGCTAACACCATAGTTCAAAAGCATCAATTCTTCAGTGCTCAGCTTTCTTTATAGTCCAACTCTCACATTTATACACGACTACTGGAAAAACCATAGCCTTGACTAGACGGACCTTTGTTGACAAAGTAATGTCTCAGCTTTTTAATATGCTGTCGAGGTTGGTTATAACTTTCCTTCCAAGGAGTAAGTGTCTTTTAATTTCATGGCTGCAGTCACCATCTGTAGTGATTTTGGAGCCCAGGAAAATAAGCTCTCTCCCTGTTTCCACTGTTTCCCCATCTATTTGCCATGAAGTGATGGGACCAGATGCTATGATATTCGTTTTTTGAATGTGAGGTTTTAAGCCAACTTTTTCATTTCCTCTTTCACTTTCATCAAGAGGCTCTTCAACTGTTCTTTGCTTTCTGCCATAGGGTGGTGTTATCTGTGTATCTGAAGTTATTGATATTTCTCCCACCAATCTTGATTCCAGCTTGTGTTGCATCCAGCCTGGCATTTCACATGACATACTCTGCATATAAGTTAAATAAGCATGGTGACAGTATACAGCCTTGACGTACTCTTTTCCCAATTTGGAACCAGTCCATTGTTTCATGTAAGATTCAAACTGTTGCTTCTTGACCTGCATACAGATTCCTCAGGAGACAGGTAAGGTAGTCTGGTATTCCCATCTCTTTAAGAATTTTCCAGAGTTTGTTGTGATACACACATTCAAAGGCTTTAGTGTAGTTGATATAGCAGAAATAAATGTTTTTCTGGAATGCTCTTGCTTTTTCTGTGATCCAGGGGATGTTGGCAATTTGATCTCTGGTTCCTCTGCCTTTTCTAAAACCAGCTTGAACATCTGGAAGTTCATGGTTCGTGTACTGTTGAAGCCTAGCTTGGGGAATTTTGAGCATTACTTTGCTAGTGTGTGAGATGAGTACAATTGTGCGGTAGTTTGAGCATTGTTTGACATTGTCTTTCTTTGGGATTGAAATGAAAGCTGACCTTTTCCAGTCCTGGGACCACTGCTGAGTTTTCCAAATTTGTTGGGATACTGAATGTAGCACTTTCACAGCATTATCTTTTAGGATTCGAAATAGCTCAGCTGGAATTCCATCACCTCCACTAGCTTTGTTCGTAGTGATGCTTACTAAGGCCCACTTTACTTCGCACTCCATGATGTCTGGTTCTTGGTGAGTGATCACACCATCGGGATTATCTGGATCATTAAGATCTTTTTTGTATAGTTCTTCTGTGTATTCTTGACACTTCTTCTTAATATTTTCTGCTTCTGTTAGGTCTATACCGTTTCTGTCCTTTATTGAGCCCATCGTTGGATGAAATGTTCCCTTTGTATCTCTGATTTTCTTGAAGAGATCTCTACTCTTTCCCGTTCTATGGTTTTCCTCTGTTTCTTTGCATTGATCACTTAGAAAGACTTCTTTATTTCTCCTTGATATTCTTTGGAACTCTGCCTTCAGATGGATATGTCTTTCCTTTTCTCCTTTGCCTTTTGATTCTCTTTTCTCAGCTATTTGTAAGGGCTCCTCAGACAACCATTTTGCCTTTTTGTATTTATTTTTTGGGGGGATGGTTTTGATCCTTTTCTCCTTTACAGTGTCACGAACCTCTATCCATAGTTCTTTAGGCACTCTATCAGATCTAGTCCCTTGAATCTATTTGTCACTTCTACTGTTGACTAAGGTCCATCTAGTCAAGGCTATGGTTTTTCCAGTAGTCATCTATGGATGTGAGAGTTGGACTATGAAGAAAGCTGAGTGCCGAAGAATTGATGCTTTTGAACTGTGGTGTTGGAGAAGACTCTTGAGAGTCCCTTGGACTGCAAGGAGATCCAACCAGTCCATTCTGAAGGAGATTAGCCCTGGGATTTCTTTGGAAGGAATGATGCTATAACTGAAACTCCAGTACTTTGGCTACCTCATGCGAAGAGTTGACTCATTGGAGAAGACTCTGATGCTGGGAGGGATTGGGGGCAAGATGAGAAGGGGATGACTGAGGATGAGATGGCTGGATGGCATCACTGAGTCGATGGACGTGAGTGTGAGTGAACTCCGGGAGTTGGTGATGGACAGGGAGGCCTGGCATGCCGCGATTCATGGGGTCGCAAAGAGTCAGTCACGACTGAGCGACTGAACTGAACTGAACTGTATAATTGTAAGTTATTTAAGCCATACCTGATTGGTCTAGTTGTTTTCCCTACGTTCTTCAATTAAGTCTGAATTTTGCAATAAGGAGTTCATGATCTGAGCTACAGTCAGCTCCCACTCTTGTTTTTGCTGATTGTGTAGAGTTTCTCCATCTTTGGCTGCAAAAAATATAATCAATCTGATTTCGGTATTGACCATCTTGTGATGTCCATGTGTAGCATCTTCTCTTGTGTTGTTGAAAGAAGGTGTTTGCTATGACCAGTGTGTTCTCTTGGCAAAACTCTGTTAGCCTTCTCCCTGCTTCATTTTGTACTCCAAGGCCTAACTTGCCTGTTATTCCAGGTGTCTCTTGACTTCCTATTTTGGCATTCCAGTCCGCTGTGATGAAAAGGACATAATTTTTTGATGTTAATTCTAGAAGGTCTTGTAGGTTTTCATTGAACCATTTACCTTCAGCTTCTTTGGCCTTTCTGGTTGGGATATAGGCTTAGATTCCTGTGATATTGAATGGTTTGCCTTGAAAACGAACAAAGAACAAAGATCATTCTGTCATTTTTGTGATTGCACCCAAGTACTATATTTCGGATTCTTTTGTTGACTATGAGGGCTACTCCATTTCTTCTAAGGGATTCTTGCCCACAGTAGTATTGAAAGAAGGTGTTTGCTATGACCAGTGTGTTCTCTTGGCAAAACTCTGTTAGCCTTCTCCCTGCTTCATTTTGTACTCCAAGGCCTAACTTGCCTGTTATTCCAGGTGTCTCTTGACTTCCTATTTTGGCATTCCAGTCCGCTGTGATGAAAAGGACATAATTTTTTGATGTTAATTCTAGAAGGTCTTGTAGGTTTTCATTGAACCATTTACCTTCAGCTTCTTTGGCCTTTCTGGTTGGGATATAGGCTTAGATTCCTGTGATATTGAATGGTTTGCCTTGAAAACGAACAAAGAACAAAGATCATTCTGTCATTTTTGTGATTGCACCCAAGTACTATATTTCGGATTCTTTTGTTGACTATGAGGGCTACTCCATTTCTTCTAAGGGATTCTTGCCCACAGTAGTAGATATAATGGTCATCTGAATTACATTCACCCATTCCAGTCCATTTGAGTTCACTAATTCCTAAAATGTCAATGTTCACTCTTGCCATCTCCTGTTTGACCACTTCCAATTCACCTTGATTCACAGACCTAACATTTCAGATTCTTTTGCAATATTGTTTACAGAATCGGACTTGACTTCCATTACCAGTTACATCCATAACTGGGTGTTGTTTTTGGTTTGGCTCCATATCTTCATTCTTTCTGGAGTTATTCTTCACTCTTCTCCAGTATCATATTGGGCATCTACTGACCTGGGGCATTCATCTTTCAGTGTCGTATCTTTTTACCTTTTTATACTCTTCATGGGAATCTCAAAGCAAGAATGCTGAAGTGGTTCGCATTCCCTTTCTCAGCAGACCATGTTTTGTCAGAACTCTCTACCATGACCCATCTGTCTTGGGTAGCCCTACCTGGCATGTTTCATAGTTTGCTCTTGGAACCCCCTTTTAGGACTCAGTGTATATTTTATTATAGAGACTAGGATGTTATTATCTAGTGTTGAACTATGCTGTGAATGCACTCGTATAGGATCTTAACCACTATTAATATCGTTTTTCCTTAGAGAAAGTACATTCTAAAGTCTAAGAAGAACTTTTGGAACTAAATCCATTTTGTGTGTTTGTATGTTTTCTATAGGAAATACAAGATTTGTTGCATTGCTTTAAAAATGAAGAGACTTTAGAAGTCATCTATTTCAGATTCATTTTATAGATGAGAACAAAATTCTGGAAGAAATTTAAGTCTAGTTTGGCTAGAAAAATATCATCCTATAGGACTGGGTCTTTAAGACATTATAGAAAATCAGTTTTATATACAAGGTTATTTATTTTAGGTCACAAGACTCTTGGTTTTTAAATTTTTCATGCTGTTATGTGCAGGTCAAAGAATTTTCTTGGTTACTTTGTTGTGAGGACCTGTGCATCAGTAACTAATATTATATGATCTGTAGATTAAAAGATAGTAAGACTTATCTTTTCTCCTGTGTTGTTTTGTTAGTTGTATCTAAAATAGTGTTAAAAATATTTTATGATGGGACTTCCCCATTGGTCCAGTGGTTAAGACTCTGTGTTCCCAAGGCAGGGGGTGTGAGTTCCATCCCTGGTTGTGGAACTAAGAGCCACATGCTGTATGGTCCAAAAAAAAATTTTTTTCTTTTTTTTTTAAGAAAAGAATTGATGATTACTCAGAAATAGAATGTGGAAAAAAGAGAAAATAAGTTGTGATGGACAAGTCAAAGCTTAAAATGGCTAGTTATTGATCCTGAACTGATTTATATTAAAATTCCTAATTTATATTAACCTAAACCTTTATGTACTTTTGATCTGTGGACTGGTAGTTTATGTTAATTAAAGTGAACAAGAGAAGAATAGATGCTCAGACCATGTAGTGTTATTGGTTTTCAAAAACTGACCATGATTCAAAACTATCTTTGTTTGGAACTGTAGTTTTCAATTTTTGTGTGATATTTTTTCTTTATATCTTATAGTATATCAATAAAACCATTTGAAGGAAAAATATATTTAATTTTAAAGATGACATTTGAACAAATTTATTGTCACTGAATGATCTATTGTGATGATGATGATAGATGGGAAGTTCCGTTTTACATGTCTTGCTGAAACATGCTCCCTAATAAGTCAAAATAAAAAGTTAGAGATATAATATTATACTGAGGATAAAATTTCATGTTTTCAATGAAGGTACTTTTCGTTTTAAACATATTTATTTTAAGATGAAAATGTAGCAGCCATTTTCTATTGCTAGAAAAGAGTTAATAAGCAACTTTCAAGTGTGTTTTTTTGCCTTTGACTTAATCAGAATTCAAATCTCAGACTATGGCTTTTCATATCTCAAGATACAAGAGTTTTTTGGTCCTAATTCTCTTCATTGTGCTTTCTGTTAGTCTTCCACATTACCTAATTTTTAGGAATACACAATTTTCATTCATCATAGTCACAGAACTATGTCACCTCTTATCCAGTATCATGAACTAAATTATGCCAGAATATCAATATTAAAAATATATTCATTTAGTTTTAAATATTATGTTTCTATTGCAAGGCACTGATATTATATACTTTACATTTATGTTGAACTTTTAAATCATTTTTTTGCTGAATAAATATAATCAGTATGCAAAGTATTACATTTTAAACATATGCTATATGTAATTTTGTGTCTAAGTATTTTTGATGACATGGGGCATCAATATTAAATGAAAATTTAATTCATTGATTTGATTTCTTTGAAGATACTTCTTTCAGAAATTCATATTTTACTTGTTTTATGTTAAGCAGAATGAAATGTTTTCCTCTTGCACTTATTGCATCCTTATTTCAGCAATAGGGAAAGCATTCAAAATTTAATTTTAAATGAAATATTTCTCCATAGAATAAATAAAATCTCACCTGCAAAGGGTGATTACTGTTTGTAAATTTTAAAACATCTTTGTAGTTTACAACTGATAGCTTTAAGTGCCCAGTCCTTAAAAATATTCACACATCATGTTTCAAAAGATATTTTAGGATAGTTTTGAACCCTGCTAATGTCTCATGGAGACTAGAAGTTGATACTGAGAATGAATTTCATTTGGACTGAGATTATTCAGATATATTATGTTTAGATTTGTTTTTATAGAGTAACTTCATTAAGTTACTCTGGAATATATGTTGTTAATTACAAAAATTTGAATCATGATATACTGGACATGTTCTAAGGAGACTATAGGAACTCCAAGTTTCCTTTTATTATTAACTAGAGTACTAGTTAATAATATATTACTAGATTACTACTAGATAATAAGTGTATATTAGACTCCAGGATTGAATGATTTTTACAGAAACAAGTAAACTTTTATGGTTTTGGAGAACTTAGAGTCCAGTTGCAGATGAGGTTAAGGTCATGAGGTTATGAGTCAGTTAGTTGACTTTGGTTTATTTTCTGATCATACTATGTATTTAAAAAAACCCCAAGAACAGAGATAATAGACCCATTCCTGAATAGAGTAGTGTTAATAGAAGGTCCCTTGGGGATTATTTCTAAGACTAATCACTTTTCTAAAAAAAAATTGATTTGAAGAGAAAGTGTACAGGGGAATCTCTTGTTTTCTTGAAATAAAAAGCCTATTCCAGGCTTTTTCAGGTAGTAAAATGCCAATGAAGAATGAATAATGTACAAAGATATCAAAGATAGGTTAAGTTCAGTTCAGTCGCTCAGTTGTGTCTGACTCTTTGTGACCCCATGAACCGCAGCACGCCAGGTCTCCCTGTCTATATCACCAACTCCCAGAGTCCACCCAAACCCATGTCCATTGAGTCAGTGATGCCATCCAACCATTTCATCCTCTGTCGTCCCCTTCTCCTCCTGTCCACAATCTTTCCTAGCATCAGGGTCTTTTCCAACGGGTCAGCTCTTCACATCAGGTGGCCAAAGTATTGGAGTTTCAGCTTCAACATCAGTCCTTCCATAAACCCATGTCCATTGAGTCAGTGATGCCATCCAACCATTTCATCCTCTGTCGTCCCCTTCTCCTCCTGTCCACAATCTTTCCTAGCATCAGGGTCTTTTCCAACGGGTCAGCTCTTCACATCAGGTGGCCAAAGTATTGGAGTTTCAGCTTCAACATCAGTCCTTCCAGTGATAGGTAAATAAGATAAAAATGACAGAACATCTCCTCTTGCCCAAAGTGGACATTGTTTCCTTTTTTCTTCCTATTTAATACAAAGACAACAAAGCTTTAACTCTTACTTATTATCTAGAATAAACACAGTTATTTTAGAAGTTTCTGTGTGTTTGTTTCCCCCAAATCAGAAGAAATACTGGATATCATCAGGAAAGGTATTAGAAACAAAATATAGTAGAATCTTGTCCATAAGCAAAAGCAATAGAGCAACTAAACTAGAAAACCATGTTTGAAAAAATTACAGTTTCAGAAGGATATAAAACCAGAAGAAATACAGAAAAATCATTAGGAAGTATGAGTGGATTCACATCAATAAAGACTAAAAACCTTATAAGTTTTTGGTTTGGAAAGACCATGAGTGAGAATGGATAGGATTAAGTATAAGTACTCACAAAAAAAATATATATAAAGGGAAGATAGTTTTAATTATCACATTAGCTCTCCCTGACCCCCCAAACCCTGCAATATTCAGTGGTTTAAGCAGTTTACAGTATGACTTTTGAATTCAAAAGACTTTGATTTATGTCCAGGTTGACACAGTTAACAGCCATATACACCCATATATACATACATAGACATATATACATATATAAAAATATGTTCAGGCCTCCTAGGTGATGCTAGTGGTTAAAGCACCATCCTGCCAATGAAGAGACTTAAGAGATGAGGATTTGATCCCTCAGCCAGGAAGATCCCCAGAAGAAGGACATGGCAACCCATTCCAGTATTCTTGCCTGGAGAATCCTATGGATAGAGGAGCCTGGCGGACTTCAGTCCATAGGGTCACAAAGAGTTGGACACTACTGAAGTGACTTAGTATGCACACATACATATGTGCACACACATATATATATATGTATAAAGGTTATGTTAGTTATGACATACATGAATGGAAATACCTGACACAGTGGAGCTCAATAAATTTAGACTGAATTAGCATATGTGCCCATATCAAATCCTTCTCTCCAGACTCAGGTTCTTTGAAGGGGAGTTCTCAAACTGGGGTTCATGGATATAAAGTTCATATTATATAAAAATTCTATTCTTTTCTTTGCTAGAACCACTTAATTCCATCCCTTGTTCCCAACTGAGATCATTTCCAAAGTTTAATCCTTCATTCTATTGTATAACCAGAGCAATATGTTTGCTAAATGCATGACAAAACATTTTGCCATGATCTTAAATCATATTTATTATTCTTAATTACCTTTAGAGAAGTATGAAAAATGGTAAGGTTAAGTCAGTTGCGGTTACTATGATTTCTAGGGGAATACATGAACATTTTTACTCAGGTGGTTTAGCAGGAGAACATTTTATTAACAATAAGTCCTGTATTGTATTAAGTAATTAAGGAAGTTATTATTAAAGCAAATGTTTATTGAGCATCCCCTATGTGAAAAGGCACTATTAAAATGTTTATGAGATCTTACGGTTTTCATGATAATTATTATGTGTCCAAAAGAACCTGCATTACAGAGGGCAATCTTTCTTCTATTTCCATCCCTGGCTTCCAGCCAAGAGGAGGACCTTTATCTGTCTCCACTGTGGTTCCCTCAGGACACAGAATTTTTTTCTCGCTTGATGCAGGGAAGGATACTGTTAGAGCAGATTTGATAGGCTATAAGCAGATAGCTATCCTGACTTCTACCCTCATGTTCTCTCCATCATTATCAGAATTCTATGATTAAGAACTGTCAAGGACACCATTAGAAACTTTTAAATAATTTGTTGTTTAATTTTTAGCTATGGAAATAAGATTTTTATGATAATTTTATGACATTGTCATAAAAGTGAATCATACTCTCATGCTTCTATTGTAGTGAGTCTGTAGTTTCCATTAGTGAGGTTATCATTAAGTTTCTATTCTCAAGAAATAATTTTTCCCCATGAGTTAAATAATGAGTATTTTTCAGGAAGTAAATATTGGAAAAGAAATATTTTTAAGTTTTAGAGAGGGAGAATATATATATATATACTGTATTTTCCTAAGAAATTAGCATTAACATAAAATAATCTTAAAATACAAAAGTTTTAAATTTAGTTATTATTTTCATATGCTTATAAAAGTTTTGGATTTATTCTTATATATTGCATCTATATTATGTTATATATTTTATATACATATATTGTTTGTTTATGTTGAAATGTGTGTGTATAATGAAACTTCATTAATGTCAGGTCTGTTTGAGTTAGAAAAGCTTTGACTAATGGACTATTTTAAAGGAATTGGAATTTTATTACTCTTTAAAATAAACATGGTGACACAATCCAGGAATATAAAACATTTTGCCATGATCTATTGTTAAGTTCAGGCTCTAACTTATTTTAGTGAATAGGTAAAGATGATTTGTATTTATGGCACTATATGCTTATATTTAAATCTTGGCTTTCTCAGTTCAGTTCAGTTGTTCAGTCATGTCCAACTCTTTGTGACCCCATGAATCGCAGCACGCCAGGCCTCCCTGTCCATCACCAACTCCCGGAGTCCACCCAAACCCATGTCCATTGTGTCAGTGATGCCATCCAACCATCTCATCCTCTGTCATCCCCTTC
>SJYX01002275.1:153498-215780 GCA_006410675.1 Oreotragus oreotragus
ATCCATACATGACTACTGGAAAAACCATAGCTTTGACTAGATGGACCTTTGTTGGCAAAGTAATGTCTCTGCTTTTGAATATGCTGTCTAGGTTGGTCATAACTTTCCTTCCAAGGAGAAAGTATCTTTTAATTTCATGGCTGCAATCACCATCTGCAATGACTTTGGAGCCCAGAAAAATAAAGTCAGCCACTGTTGCCACTGTTTCCACTGTTTCCCCATCTATTTGCCATGAAGTAAGGGGAATGGATGCCATGATCTTAGTTTTCTCAATGTTGAGCTTTAAGCCAACTTTTTTACTCTCCTCTTTTGCTTTCATCAAGAGGCTCTTTAGTTCTTCTTCCCTTTCTACCATAAGGGTGGTGTCATCTGCATATCTGAGGTTATTGATATTTCTCCCAACAGTCTTGATTCTAGCTTGTGCTTCCTCCAGCCCAGCATTTCTCATGCTGTACTCTGCATATGATGTACTCCTTTTCCTATTTGGAATCAGTCTGTTGTTCCATGTCCTGTTCTAACTGTTGCTTCCTGATCTGCATGCAGGTTTCTCAAGAGGCAGGTCAGGTGGTCTGATATTCCCATCTCTTTCAGAATTTTCCACAGTTTATTGTGATCCACACAGTCAAAGGCTTTGACATAGTCAATAAAGCAGAAATAGATGTTTTTCTGGAGCTCTCTTGCTTTTCCTATGATCCAGCAGATGTTGGCAATTTGATCTCTGGTTCCTCTGCCTCTTCTAAAACAAGCTTGAACATCTAGAAGTTCACGGTTCACATATTGCTGAAGCCTGGCTTGGAGAATTTTGAGCATTACTTTACTAGCGTGTGAGATGAGTGTAATTGTGCGGTGGTTTGAGCATTCTTTGGCATTCCCTTTCTTTCTCATACTTTGGCTTTCTATTTCTACCTTAAAATATTAGAAACTTTATAAAATGGCCTACACTTATTATAGAATATTAAACCAATACAAAAACATACAAAAGAAAGATGAAAAAGTTCCCTCAAATTTTGCCTCCTTAAAACATCTAAGTAACATTCAGTAAGTATTCCAGACATATCCCCAACTATGGAACAAACAGATGCTTACAAAGAAAAACTGCTTTCACAAAAATGAGATCATATTATACATATACTGTATTTCATAAAATTATTAAATTTAAGATTTGTTGGACTTAAAAAAGAAAATGTTTCAATAAAACTGAAGAAATATCTCAACATCAGATGTATCTTTGTAGCAAGACATATTAATCCCTAAAGCTTCTTCTAAAGAAAAAAAAAGTGAGATTAAGGACATTAAAAAGGAAAATTCCTCAAATTTTGCCTCCTTAAAACATCTAAGTAACATTCAGTAAGTATTCCAGACATATCCCCAACTATGGAACAAACAGATGCTTACAAAGAAAAACTGCTTTCACAAAAATGAGATCATATTATACATATACTGTATTTCATAAAATTATTAAATTTAAGATTTGTTGGACTTAAAAAAGAAAATGTTTCAATAAAACTGAAGAAATATCACAGCATCAGATGTATCTTTGTAGCAAGACATATTAATCCCTAAAGCTTCTTCTAAAGAAAAAAAAAGATGAGATTAAGGACATTAAAAAGGAAAATCACCAATTTCAACTTCAGATAATATTCTCTGCTATGGCAGTTAATTAATTTACACTTCCTTCCTCTCCCCTGCTTTATTATTTTCTTACTATATTGTAACATGAACTACTTTCTTTTTTATATTTAATAGAATTGCAGGTCTATTTTTTTTTTTATTCTCTTAAGAATCAGTAGTTATAAATTGTTGCATCCTCATTGCTTTCCTAGGTTTCAGGTTTTTTTTTTAAAATATTTTCCTTTTAACTTTCCCCCAACCATTTAAATATGTAAAAATCATTCTTAGCCCTGAAGCCATACAAAAATAAGAAATGGACTAGATTCAGCCAGTGGATCATTGTTTGCCAATCCCTGAGTTATAGCAGTAACATATTGTTCATTTGGGTATTTTTTGACTTAATAGATTTTAAACAATATATTATTATTATATTCTAGAAGTATCAGTTCAGTTCAGCCGCTCAGTTGTGTTTGACTCTTTGCAACCCATGGACTGCAGCATGCCAGGCTTCCCTGTCCATCACCAACTATAGGGGCTTCCATATAGCTCAGATGGTAAGGAATATGCCTGCAATGCAGGAGATTCGGGTTCGTTCCCTGGGTCAGGAAAATCCCCTGGAGAAGGGAATGGCAACCCACTTCATTATTCTTGCCTGGAGAATCCCATGGACAAAGGAGTCTGTCGGGCTATAGTCCACAGGTTTGCTAAGAGTTGGACACATCTGAGTGACTAACACTACTATGCTTATCAACAGATGGGGGCATATTTTTACTTGATGACTATTTGCTGAAAGACAATAATGGGATGGGTAGTACAGAGTGAATTGGGGCAGTCTTAGATACTTTATTTTTTTTAATTATTTATTTTTATTTAAAAAATTTTATTTATTTTAGTTGGAGGCTAATTACTTTACAATATTATAGTGGTTTTTTCCATACATTGATATGAATCAGTCATGGGTTTACATGTGTTCCCCATCCTGAACACCCTTCCCACCTCCCTCTCCATTCCATCCCTCTGGGTCATCCCAGTGCACCAGCCCTGAGTGCCCTGTCTCATGCATCGAACCTGGACTGGAGATCTGTTTCACATATGATAATATACATGTTTCAATGCTATTCTGTCAGATCATCCCACCCTTGCCTTCTCCCACAGAGTCGAAAAGACTGTTCTATACATCTGTGTCTCTTTTGCTGTCTTGCATATAGGGTTATTGTTACCATCTTTCTAAATTCCATATATATGTGTTAGTATACTGTATTGGTGTTTTTCTTTCTGGCTTACTTTACTCTGTATAATAGGCTCCAGTTTCATCCACCTCATTAGAACTGACTCAGATGTATTCTTTTTAACGGCCGAGTAATATTCCATTGTGTATATGTACCATAGCTTTCTTATCCATTCGTCTGCTGATGGACATCTAGGTTGCTTCCATGTCCTGGCTATTATAAACAGTGCTGCGATGAACATTGGGGTACATGTGTCTCTTTCAATTCTGGTTTCCTTGGTGTGTATGCCCAGCAGTGGGGTTGCTGGGTCATATGGCAGTTCTATTTCCAGTTTTTTAAGGAATCTCCACACTGTTCTACATAGTGGCTGTGAGGTGAGGTGAAGTCGCTCAGTCGAGTCCGACTCTTTGCGACCCCGTGGACTGTAACCTACTAGGCTTCTCCGTCCATGGGATTCTCCAGGCAAGAATACTGGAGTGGATTGCCATTTCCTTCTCCAGGGGATCTTCCCGACCCAGGGATCGAACCCAGGTCTCCCGCATTGGAGGCAGATGCTTTAACATAGTGGCTGTACTAGTTTGTATTTCCACCAACAGTGTAAGAGGGTTCCCACTTCTCCACACTCTCTCCAGTATTTATTGTTTGTAAATTTTTGGATAGCAGCCATTCTGACTGGTGTGAGATGGTACCTCATTGTGGTTTTAATTTGCATTTCTCTGATAGTGAGTGATGTTGAGCATCTTTTCATGTGTTTGTTAGCCATCTGTATGTCTTCTTTGGAGAACTGTCTGTTTAGTTCTTTGGCCCGTTTTTTGATTGGGTCATTTATTTTTCTGGAATTGAGCTGCAGGAATTGCTTGTATGTTTTTGAGATTAATTCTTTGTCAGTTGCTGAATTTGCTATTATTTTCTCCCATCATGAAGGCTGTCTTTTCACTTTGCTAATAGTTTCCTTCATCGTGCAAAAACTTTTAAGTTTAATTAGGTCCCATTTGTTTATTTTTGCTTTTATTTCCATTACTCTGGGAGGTGGGTCATAGAGGATCCTGCTGTGATTTATGTCGGAGAGTGTTTTGCCTATGTTTTCCTCTAGGAGTTTTATAGTTTCTGGTCTTACATTTAGATCTTTAATCCATTTTGAGTTTATTTTTGTGTATGGTGTTAAAAAGTGTTCTAGTTCCATTTTTTTGCAAGTCATTGACTAGTTTTCCCAGCACCACTTGTTAAAGAGATTGTCTTTTCTCCATTGTATAGTCTTGCCTCCTTTGTCAAAGATAAGGTGTCCATCAGTTCAGTTCAGTCACTCAGTCATGTCCAACTCTTTGTGACCCCATGAATCACAGCATGCCAGGCCTCCCTGTTCATCACCATCTCCCGGAGTTCACTCAGACGCACGTCCATCAAGCTGTGATGCCATCCAGCCATCTCATCCTCGGTCGTCCCCTTCTCCTGCCCCCAATCCCTCCCAGCATCAGAGTTTTTTTCCAATGAGTCAACTCTTCGCATGAGGGGGCCAAAGTACTGGAGTTTCAGCTTTAGCATCATTCCTTCCAAAGAAATCCCAGGGCTGATCTCCTTCAGAATGGACTGGTTGGATCTCCTTGCAGNATGCTATTCTCTTAAATCATCCCATCCTAGCCTTCTCCCGCAAAGTCCAAAAGTCTGTTCTTTACATCTGTGTCTTTTTTGTTGTCTTGCATATAGGATCATCGTCACCATCTTTCTAAGTTCCATATATATGCATTAATGTACTGTATTGGTGTTTTTCTTTCTGACTTACTTCACTCTGTATAATAGGCTCCAGTTTCATCCACCTCATTAGAACTGATTCAAATACATTCTTTTTAATAGCTGAGTAATATTCCACTGTGTAAATGTACCATAGCTTGCTTTTTCTTTCTTTCTTTCTTTTTTTTTGGAGGCTAATTACTTTACAATATTATAGTGGTTTTTGCCATACATTAACATGAATCAGCCATGGGTTTACATGTGTTCCCCATCCTGATTCCCCCTCCCACCTCCCTCCCCATCCCATCCCTCTGGGATATCCCAGTGCACCAGGCTTGAGCACCCTGTCTCAGGCATCGAACCTGGCCTGGCAATCTGTTTCACATATCATAATATACTTGTTTCAGTGCTACTCTCTCAGATTATCCCACCCTCACTTTCTCTCACAGAGTCCAAAAGACTGTTCTATACATCTGTGTCTCTTTTGCTGTCTCGCCTATAGGGTTATCATTAACCATCTTTCTAAATTCCATATATATGCATTAGTATACTGTATTGGTGTTTTTCTTTCTGGTTTACTTTGCTCTGTATAATAGGCTGTGGTTTCATCCACCTCATTAGAACTGATTCCAATGCGTTCTTTTTAATAACTGAGTAATATTCCATTGTGTAAATGTACCACAGCTTTCTTATCCATTCGTCTGCTGATGGACATCTAGGTTGCTTCCATGTCCTGGCTATTGTAAACAGTGCTGCCATTGCAGTACCATTGGGGTAAACGTGTCTCTTTCAATTCTGGTTCCTCAGTATGTATGCCCAGCAATGGAATTGCTGGGTCATACAGCAGTTCTATTTCCAGTATCTTAAGGAATCTCCACACTGTTCTCCATAGTGGCTGTCCTAGTTTGCATTCCCACAAACAGTGTAAGAGGGTTCCCTTTTCTCCACACCCTCTCCAGCATTTATTGTTTGTAGATTTTTGGATGGCAGCCATTCTGACTGGAATGAGATGGTACCTCATCATGGTTTTGACTTGCATTTCTCTGATAATGACTGATGAGCATCTTTTCATGTTTTTTAGCCATCTGTATGTCTTCTTTGGAGAAATGTCTGTTTAGTTCTTTGGGACATTTTTTGATTGGTTCATTTATTTTTCTGGAATTGAGCTGCAGGAGTTGTTTGTATATTTTTGAGATTAATTCTTTGTCATTTGCTCCATTTGCTATTATTTTCTCCCATTCACCTTGCTTGTAGTTTCCTTCCTCTGCAAAAGCTTTTAAGTTTAATTAGGTCCCGTTTATTTATTTTTGGTTTTATTTCCATTATTCTGGGAGGTGGGTGATAGAGGATCCTGCTATGATTTACATCAGAGAGTGTTTTGCCTATGTTTTCTTCTAGGAGTTTTATAGTTTCTGGTCTTACGTTTAGATCTTTAATCCATTTTGAGTTTATTTTTGTGAATGATGTTAGAAAGTGTTCTAGTTTCATTCTTTTACAAGTGGTTGACCAGTTTTCCCAGCACCACTTGTTAAAGAGATTGTCTTTTTTCCATTGCATGTTCTTGCCATCTTTGTCAAATATAAGGTGTCCATAGGTGCATGGATTTATCTCTGGGCTTTCTATTTTGTTCCATTGATCTATATTTCTGTCTTTGTGCCAGTACCATACTGTCTTGATGACTGCAGCTTTGTAGTATAGCCTGAAGTCAGTCAGGTTGATTCCTCCAGTTCCATTCTTCTTTCTCAAGATTGCTTTGGCTATTTGAGGTTTTTTGTATTTCCATACAAATTGTGAAATTATTTGTTCTAATTCTCTGAAAAATATTGTTGTTAGCTTGATAGGGATTGCATTGAATCTCTAGATTGCTTTGTGTAGTATACTCATTTTCATTGTATTGATTCTTCCAATACATGAGCATGGTATATTTCTCCATCAATTAGTGTCCTCTTTGATTTCTTTCATCAGTGTTTTGTAGTTTTCTATTTATAGGTCTTTTGTTTCTTTAGATAGATATATTCCTAAGTATTTTATTCTTTTCATTGCAATGGTGAATGGAATTGTTTCCTTAATTTCTCTTTCTGTTTTTTCATTGTTAGTGTATAGGAATGCAAGAGATTTCTGTGTGTTAATTGCAAGGGTGCCCATCTCACCACTACTATTCAACATAGTTTTTGAAGTTTTGGCCACAGCAATCAGAGCAGAAAAAGAAATAAAAGGAATCCAGATTGGAAAAGAAGTAAAACTCTCACTGTTTGCAGATAACATGATCCTCTTCATAGAAAACCCTAAAGACTCTACCAGAAAATTAGTAGAGCTAATCAATGAATATAATAAATTTGCAAGATATAAAATTAACACACAGAAGTCCCTTGCATTCCTATACTTTTAGATACTTTAAAGTTGACATTTGTAATCTTGAAAAATCTCTATTATTCTTTGTATTTTACCTATATCTTTCTTTAGTTTCTGGCATTAGATGTTTGGCATGACTTACAGTGAAACACCTTACATTATGCCATCTGTGTTGTGATCTGGTCATCTCTGCTTCCTTTTCCTCACCTCAGGCAGTGTTTTGGATTAGATTATAGACAAGATGATATATCTGCATGTTTCCTCTTTATTTCAGCTCAGCTTCATCTGTAGTTTTCCTCAATGTGAAACTGAAATCAGGTCTTCACTGGAATAATCTCTACTAGTTCTTTCGTTTCACGTGCCTTTAAATCTTCAGTTCACTTCAGTTCAGTTACTCAGTCATGTGCAACTCTTTGCAACCCCATGGATTGCAGCATGCCAGGATTCCCTGTCCATCACCAACTCCCAGAACTCGCTCAAACTCATGTGCATAGAGTCACTGATGCCATCCAACCTATCTTATCCTCTGTGGTCCCCTTCTCCTCCTCCCTTCAATCTTTCCCAGCATCAGGGTCTTTTCCAATGAATCAGTTCTTCACATCAGGTGGCCAAAGTATTAGAGCTTCAGCTTCAGCATCAGTCCTTTCAACGAATATTCATGACTGATTTCCTTTAGGATTGACTGGTTTGATCTCCTTATAGTACAAGGGACTCTTAAGAGTCTTCTCAAACACCACAGGTCAAAAACATCAATTCTTCAGCACTCAGCTTTCTTTATATAGTCCAACTCTCACATCCATCCATGACTACTGGAAAAACTATAGCTTTGACTAGACAGACCTTCATCAGCAAAGTAATGTCTCTGCTTTAATATGCTGTCTAGATTGGTCATAGCTTTTCTTCCAAGGAGCAAGCTCTTTTAATTTCATGGCTGCAGTCACTATCTGCAGTGATTTTGGAGCCCAAGAAAATAAAGTCTTGTCACTGTTCCATAGTTTCCCCATCTATTTACCATGAACTGATGGGACTGGATGCCATGATCTTATTTTTTTGGATGTGGAGTTTTAAGCCAACTTTTTCACTCTCCTTATTCACTTTCATCAAGAGGCTCTTTAGTTCTTCTTCACCTTCTTCTTCTTTCTTTAAGGGTGGTATCATCTGTGTATCTGAAGTTATTGATATTTCTCCTGGAAATCTTGATTCCAGCTTGTGCTTCATCCAGCCTGGCATTTTCCATGATGTACTCTGCATATAAGTTAGATAAGTAGGGTGACAATATACAGGCTTGATGTATTCCTTTCCCAATTTGGAACCAATCTGTTCTTACATGTAAGATTCTAACTGTTGCCTCTTGACCTGCATACAGATTTCCCAAGAGGCAGGTCAGGTTGTCTGGTATTCCCATCTCTTTAAGAATTTTCCAGAGTTTGTTGTGATCCGCACAGTCAAAGGCTTTGGTGTAGTCAATAAAGCAGAAGTAGATGTTTTTCTGGAACTCTTGCTTTTTCTATGATCCAGTGGCTGTTGGCAATTTCACCTCTGGTTTCTCTGCTTTTTCTAAATCCATCTGAAAGTTCATGATTCATGTACTGTTGAAGCCTTGCTTGGAGAATTTTGAGCATTACTCTGCTAGCATGTGAGATGAGTGCAATTGTATGGTAGTTTGAACAGTCTTTGGCATTGTCTTTCGTTGGGATTGGAATGAAAACTGACCTTTTCCAGTCCTGGGACTACTGCTGAGTTTTCAAAATTTGCTGGCATATTAAGATCACAGCCTTGTCTAACTCAATGAAACTATGAGCCATGCCGTGTAGGGCCACCCAAGATGGTTCATGGTGGAGAGTTCTGACAAAATGTGGTCCACTGGAGAAGGAATGGCAAACCACTTCAGTATTTCAATCTTATCACTTTAATCAAAGGATCATTTGATATCCTTAAAGACTCTGGCACATTGTTTTAGATAAATTTATTTCTGCTTGAGGTCTGAGGAGGTGGGTATCAGCTCATAGTGTTCTCTTGTATTCCTGTTTGGATTTTAATATATTTGGCATATGTTCTTCCTTTTGTGATTTGAACTTGTATATATTTCATTCGTTCAGTGAAGATTTTCTCACCTCCTGTTTTTATTTTTTTATTTTTTGGTTGTTTCCAAAGGAGAAGAGTTAAGAAAAAATTGCTTTTACTGCTTCATCTTTGACCAGAATTCTGAATTGCCTCTTTTAAAGATATTAATAAATATATCCTCTACTCCTTTTAAGTGAGTTAAACATTTCCTAACATTTATTATCTGGTATGTGTTAAGACTTGATTAATGAGCTTTATATAACTATTAATCTCTCATACTCTTAAAAATCCTCTGTTTTCAGTATTATCTCAGAAATCCAAGGTTTAGAGAAATTAAGTAAATTGTCCCAGGTGATGCAATAGAAGATCCAGGATTAAAATTCAGGTCTGTTTGACTCCAAAGCTGTATTTTTTTCTGCTATGCCACATTGAGCTTTTGTCTGAAAGTGAAAGTCACTCAGTCATGTCTGACTCTTTGCGACCCCATGGACTATATACTCCAGGGAATTCTCCAGGCCAGAATACTGGAGTGGGTAGCTGTTGCCCTCTCCAGGAGATCTTTCCAACCCAGGGATCGAACCCAAGTCTCCTGCATTGCAGGCGGATTCTTTATTAGCTGAGCCACTGGAAACCCAAGAATACTGGAGTTGAGTAGCCTATCCCTTCTCTAGTGGATCTTCCTGACCTGGGAATCGAACCAGGTCTCCTGCATTGAAGGTGAATTCTTTACCAACTGAGCTATCAGGGAAGCCCAGCTCTGGTCTATATAACCACAAATTTTGAATAAGAGATTTTATGCGTGTTTCATCATTAGATTTTTTTCACTGCTACCTTTTGCCTAATTTGAATTTGATAAATGAATCTATATATATCATCTACCCATACATATTATTAACAATAATAAGTTCATAGATTTACCTTGATGAATTATATCTGAGTATGCATAGATACACACTATATTAGTAAACATCTTCTCTCATTTGGGTTATCTGTCAGAGTAACCAATGGAACTTTAGGTTTAAGTACCACCAACTAGAATAATCCACTAGTGTCTGAGCACAAAGAAAATAATATTTTTGAGATAGATTATTCATGTGCCAATTCATCCTATTCTAATTTAATCTATCATGTGACTTATTTGACCTTCTGAATTGCAAACAAATATTTAAACCACCTCAGGTAAACCTACCTTACCACTGTACTGGAAGATTATGAATGGTGAGCAATATAGTAACATGAAGGAAAAAGTATGTGTGTGTTGAAGAAGAGAAAAATTAGGCCCAGGTTGTACAGACAACTGTTTTCACATCTGGGCAATGATCTGCTTGTCTTGTTTTTAAAAAAATTTCCTCATTGTGTTATAGAGTAACAGAGTCTTCAGATACACACAAACAAAACAGCAAGGCATACTTGTCAGAGGCTTACTTATTATTATTATTATTATTTTTTCTTTTTTTGGTCCTCCCCAGCCCACCGCGGCCCCTCCCCAGAGGCTTACTTATTAATACTAGCAGTGGTGGCGCTACTTAGAGATGGCTTGCCTTTTTTCCAGTAGCATGTCTGGCTATCTGTTGTGGAGGTCTGGTGTAAGATTCTCCAGCTTTACTGTAAGCACTAATTTACTCTGGCACCTCTGCAACTCTATCTACTACTTACCTGATGGTTAGAAAGTTTTCTATTGGTAATTTAAATTCTTGAATTAAAAACATCAACAATAACAACTAGAACTTATGTTACTATCATTGGGTATTAATATTTCAAATAGAATTACAGCTGTGGTAGAAGTTTTCAGATAGAACAGATCATGATCTGTAGCCTAGAACAGATCATGATCTGTAGCCCCAAAGATATGACTCAGATGAAAAACGACTCCTTAAGTATGTTGAGAGTGATTGATTCAGGGGCATCAGGGATGGCAAGTTTTTGTTGTTGTTGTTGTTGTTGATTTAAAAAGCACTTGTGCTGCCTGAAAGCTAGTGACCACTAGTCTCAAAAGAGGTACTGTAGTAAGTACATGGTAATAGGGAACTGTGAAAAAGCTGGGTGTGCACATTTTAAGGGAAAGGAAAAGTGCTTTTCTTATGGCCTATGAAATCAGAGTCTAAAATTTTTTCCCCTGAGGCAAGCTATTTTTATTAGTGCTCTTGTCTAGAGAAGTGCTATCAATTTCTTTTTTTCCGTTCCTTGGGTTCTCATTCACATACCTTCTCTTTGTTGTGCTTATTCCTGTGTATCTCTCCATAGTCTATTTCCGCAGATGTTTCTTTCTTACTACCTTTACATCATCCTATTTCACTTAGAAAAGTTAGTCACCAGAATCTTTAAAACTAACACTGGTTTTACACAACTACAGATTCCATCTCGTTGACTTAATACTTATAACTTCATAAAGAAAACAGGGTGTGAGTGTGGGGTGAGCATAAGAGTATGTGCCTTGGAATTGTATATTCTTGTACCAGGACCATAGCCATCCATTCACACATCCTCAGAATACTTCTGAACAGTTTACATTAGTTCTTTGAGTCACAGTTTTTGAGATGATGGAGATAATGCTTTTCTTACTAGGTTGGTATAAGATATAAGTGAGATAACTTATGAAAAGAACAGTACAATGACTAAATCATAATAAATGTGGCACATGGTGCATGTGTGCCTGCTAAGTCGTTTTAGTTGTGTCCGACTCTTTGTGACCCAAGGGACTGAAGCCCTCCAGACTCCTCTGTCCATAGGATTCTTCAGGCAAGAATACTGGAGTGGATTGCCATGCCATTCTCCAGGGTATCTTCTCGACCCAGGGATTGAACTCACCTCTCTTATGTCTCGTGCCTTGGCAGGTGGATTCTTGACCACTAATGCCACCTGGGAAGCCCGTGGCATATGGTACTGTTGATCAAAATTATTTATTCCTTCACTTCTTGTGAAGTGCTTCCCTGGTCCCTCAGCTGGTAAAGAATTTACCTGCAATGCAGGAGATCCTGGTTTGATTCCCAGGTTGGGAAGATCTGCTGGAGAAGGGATAGGCTACCCACTCCAGTATTCTTGGGCTTCCCTGGTGGCTCAGGTAAAGAATCAGCCAGCAGTGTGGGAGACGTGAGTTTGATCCCTATGTTGGGAAGATTCCCCAGAGAAGGCAATGGCTACCCACTCCAGTATTCTGGCCTGGAGACAGTGGAGCAGATTTGAATTTGACTCAGCCTAGAGCATAGACACAGAAGCTGACCTCCTTCTACCAAAGTGTAATATGACCTGAAAAATAAAGCTTTTTTGTTACTAAATTGCTATGGTCTCGAGGTTGTTGTGCAGTATACAGCCATCTATTGGTATCTGTGGGGGGTTGGTTCCAGGTCCTATCACAGATACCAAAATCCATGGGTATTCACGTCCCTTATAAAAATGGCATGCTGCTGCTGCTGCTGCTAAGTCACTTCAGTCGTGTCCGACTCTGTGCGACCCCATGAATCACAGCACGCCTGTCCATCACCATCTCCCGGAGTTCACTCACACTCACGTCCATCGAGTCGGTGATGCCATCCAGCCATCTCATCCTCTGTCATCCCCTTCTCCTCCTCCCCCTAGTCCCTCCCAGCATCAGAGTCTCTTCCAATGAGTCAACTCTTCGCATAAGGTGGCCAAAGTGTTGGAGTTTCAGCTTTAGCATCATTCCTTCCAAAGAAATCCCAAGGCTGATCTCCTTTAGAATGGACTAGTTGGATCTCCTTGCAGTCCAAGGGACTCTCAAGAGTCTTCTCCAAAACCACAGTTCAAAAGCATCAATTCTTCGGTGCTCGGCCTTCTCCACAGTCCAACCCTCACATCCATACATGACCACTGGAAAAACCATAGCCTTGACTAGATGGATCTTTGTTGGCAAAGTAATGTTTCTGCTTGTTAATATACTATCTAGGTTGGTCATAACTTCTTCCAAGGAGAAAGCGTCTTTTAATTTCATGGCTGCAGTCACCACCTGCAGTGATTTTGAAGCCTCCCCTCCCCCCAAAAAAAGTCTGACACTGTTTCCACCCTTTCCCCATCTATTTCCCATGAAGTGATGGGACCAGATGCCTAAGTAATGTTTCTTCTTGTTAATATACTATCTAGGTTGGTCATAACTTCTTCCAAGGAGAAAGCGTCTTTTAATTTCATGGCTGCAGTCACCACCTGCAGTGATTTTGAAGCCTCCCCTCCCCCCAAAAAAAGTCTGACACTGTTTCCACCCTTTCCCCATCTATTTCCCATGAAGTGATGGGACCAGATGCCATGATCTTCATTTAATACAATATAAATGTTATGTAGATAAGTGCTGGCAGGTGGAAAATTCAAGTTTTTCTTTTTGGAGCTTTCTGAAATTAAAAAAAAAATGTAATTCTTTGTTAGTTAAATCCACTGGTGCAGAACCCACAGATACAAAGGACCAACTGTTATATCATTTGTTAGCAATTTCTGTATTTTTCAGCTTTGCTGTAGTTACAAAGAATTCCAAAGTCACAGTTGCTTACAATAATGAACACTGGTTTTTCAGTCATGGTCTTCAGATTGGCTGTGGCTGTTCTTGTATCTGTTTGGCCACATGTCATTTCAATTTGTGACCCAGGTTGAAGAAACAGCCTCTATCCAGGACATGCTGTTTACATTGCAGAGGCCAGGAGTATAAAAGACTGAACAAAACTATGTAGGTGCAAATAAAGCTTCCATAAGGATACAGCATATGTCACATCTTCTCTTATTGTGTTGGCCAAGTCACTTGTCCAAGCCTGACAATGGGGCAGGGAAATATACTCCATCTACTGGGAGGCACTGGAAATCATATGTCAAAAAGTGGAAATAGATAGAGGGGAACATAATATAACCATCCCCAGTAGGGTTTCCAAATGTTGGATTTCTTCTGTCTTCACTGTTTCTCTTTTCATCCCAGGGTTGCTGAACAGGTATAAAATATAATACATATGGGAGAAGTAATAGATTAATTTTACTCAGGGTGGAACTGTTGGAGCAAATTTCAGCTGAAGGTACAATGGCAACAAAAAAGAATATCGAAAACAGTTAAGTATCAGGAAGTGTGTTGGATCCATGCAGACTGAATATGATTCCCAGAAAGCATTGGGGATCTTAGAAATGTAAGTTTATGATGCTGTTGTGTTTCCAGGATTCTAAAATGAAATGGCTATAGTAGTGACCCTTTCTTTCTGACTAATTGCCTAGGTTGATTTTTTTCCTCGCTTCAGTGCTCTAGGAATTTTTATCAGCCCCTTTAAAGTAACTGAGATGCCAGTCAGGATACTTGCAATGAACAGGTGATATCTATATTTTAGTTGTTGCCTCTAAGTGAAAAGTCCCTTTGGCCATTGGAACTTCTTCTTTGGATTGGCATCCACTGTACTTGGGAATGAAAGCTCATTTAAAAAGTGTTTTTATCTATTATATAACCTGCCAGAGTTTTCTTTCCCTACATTTATGCATGTCTGTGGGGAGTCAGAGTGTCCTAGAAGGTGTCTGGGGTAAATTTAAACTTAATGCCGTATTTAAACATTCCATGACCTTAATTTCTCTTCTGTGTTCTATGTCTCTATTTTCTTGTCACTTAGTATCTGAGTCTTATTTTAAGGAACTGGATATAGAAGAAGATGCATTAACATTCAGATCAGTTCAGTTCAGTCACTCAGTTGTGTCCAACTCTTTGCCACCCCATGGAATGAAGCATGCCAGGCTTCCCTGTCTGTTTATCACCAACTCCCAGAACTCACTCAGACTCATTGAGTTGGTGATGCCACCCAACCATCTCATCCTCTGTCATCCCCTTCTCCTCCCACCTTCAGTCTTTCCCAGCATCAGGGTCTTTTCCAGTGGGTCAGTTCTTCTCATCAGATGGCCAAAGTATTGGAGTTTCAGCTTCAGCATCAGTCCTTCCAGTGAATATTCAGGACTGATTTTCTTTAGGGTAGACTGGTTTAATCTCCTTGTCCAAGGGACTCTCAAGAGTCTTCTCCAACACCACAAGTCAAAAGCATCAATTCTTCAGTGCTCAGTTTTCTCCATGGTCCAGCTCTCACATCCATACATGACTACTGGAAAAGCATAGGGTCGGGAAGGTCTGCTGGAGAAAGGATAGGCTGCCCACTCCAGTATTCTTGGGCTTGCCTTGTGGCTCAGCTGGTAAAGAATCTGCCTGTAATATGGGAGACCTGGGTTCAATCCCTGGGTTGGGACGATCCCCTTGAGAAGGGAAAAGCTACCCACTTCATATTCTGGCTTGGAAAATTCCATGGACTGTATGGTCCATGGGGTTACAAAAAGTCGAACATTCAGATAAATCAGTACATTTAAAATTTAGTATCATATCATGAAATTTGAAAGAGAGGTTTTCTTTAAGAAGTGTAGCCTATTGAATAGAATGTGGAAGACATGGTTAATTATAAGTTAGATGTTTTCACCCAACTCAGTGAAAATGAAAGCTTTTTTATGTGATTTCTCTTCTTTCATCCTCATTTTCTCAAAATTCAGCAAGCAGAGGAGATCAATAGTCTTTCCCTCCTTTTCTTACTAGAATATGTACTAGTAGATCTGAAAACACTTTTCCTTCAGAAGAAAAGTACAGGAATTCCCTGGCAGTCCAGTGGTTAGTACTCCATGCTTCCACTTCAGGGTGCATTGGTTTGATCACTGGTCAGATTTTGCAAATCAAGTGGTGTGCACCTCCCTCAAAAAAAAAAAAAAAAAAAGAAGAAGAAAGATGCAACAAGAATTTCATTCGTGATATAAGTGTAAAGGGGAGGTCTGCTTAGATGTGAATAATTTTTGCCTTCAATGATGAATTTACTTTCCTGTTCAGCTTTTGAAAGATAATGGTTTATGTTCATTAATTGAATTCAAGAAGTAGAGAGAGGTTTTTAAAAAGACAGATACACTTCTTTTGCCATGGAACATGATTGAAAAAGTTACTATTGTTATTTTTGAAATAAAGGACATGAATATAGCTTTTACAATTTTTTTTTAAACTGTTGCTAATGATTGAAAAAGACAAGATCTTATGATCTGACACACAGCATAACAAATATTTCCCTCCATTCTTCATAAGAATGTGTTTCTATTCTTTCCTTAGCTATAATTTTTCAAGGTGAAGTTTGTGTTTGCATAATGCTTCCATATTTAAATTCAAAAACATATTACAAAGCTCCTGATATACAGAGCACTCTTGTAGGCTGTGCATGTAAAATTAAAATGAAACAGACAAGTCTTCTCCCCTTGATGAATTTATAGCCTAGTGAAAGAGACAACAGATATTGTCTAAATTATTGCAATATATGTGTCCAAACAAAATATACAGCCCATACTATCCACATGCTGAGGAATGAGAGATTAACTCCAACTCCAACTCCAGTTGGAAAACAACTCTCAGGAGGACTTTGGGAAGGAAGTAGCATTTGTATTCAACTGGTAGAGGTGGAGAGGAGTGGAATTCCACTTGTTTTGAGGAAAGAACATGATCAAAGGGCTGAAGGTAGGAAATGCAATTCAGTTTGGGAAAGCAGGAAACAGTCCGTTTGACTGAAGTTTTGCCTGTGTTCAAGGTGAGGAAGCTGTGAAGGAAACTGGCCAGATTTATGAATCCCTTGAATCAAATAGCAAAGATTTTGGTCTTTATGCTTGAAGGGTAGATTAGACCCAAGTAGATTTTGAGCATAATAGTGATATGATCCTATCTTTATTTAAAGGAGATAACTGAAAAGATTATGGATGGAGTGAGCAATGAATGAACAGAAGAGATTAGAATTAGAGATCTCAATTAGGGTGTTCAGAAGTTCAGATGAGAAACAAAAAGGGTTTAGTTGAGGGCAGTTAGAGGGAGTAGAAAGAAGTTAAAAAATTAGAGGATCATTTTGGAGATGGCATAAATAATGATAAATATTTAATTTGAAAATAAAATAATTTAATGACAGATTCGTTTCTGTACTCAAGATGCATTTTGTAGATATTATTCGATGATCTGACAACCAACTGGTTTTATTTGGGAATAATTTTAGCAGACTATTTTAAATTAATTCAGTCACAGTAGAAATTATTTTTTTCAGTCTTCTGTGATGCCTGGGTATCTGATGTGGCCATCAATTTAAGTTCTAGTACTGCAGCTATAATCTTTCTAGGTGTAAAATCCACAGGATTTATTGAAACTGCTTTGCTAGCATGTCTGGCTCTTCCTAAAGCTCATGTAAGAATGAAAGTAAAAGTATTTTGAGTGGTTATAACAAGATCTTGATTGAAGAATTTTATATTTTTGAAGAATTTTCACTTTCATCACATCATATCCATTCTTTCAACAACCTTGACATAATAAATATTACATAGACACATTTTATTTTTATTTTTATTTCTATTTTTTAAAATTATGGATGTATGATAACACATTTACAGGAGATTTGGAAAATACGTAACAAGGTTACATATAGTTTCACTAAATATTAGAACTTTTTAAAGTAGATAAATTAAGATTCTTAGTTGGAGTTTCAATATCAAACTCTCAAAAATTAATGGAGTGAATATACAGAGAAGTAGAAGGATGTAGTAGACCTGAAAAGCACTGTGAACCAATTTAACATAATTAAGATTTATAGAATTTTCACACAACAGTATGATACAAATTCTATTCAAGTTCCCATAGACTGTAAACTGAGAGACACTGGAACATATCCAGGTACATAGAACAAGGTGCAAAAATTTCATGGTCTAGAAGTACTGAAATCATACAATCTGTTCTCTTATCGCTGTGGAATTATGTTAGAAATCAGTATCAAAGATATATGAAAATAACCCATATATTTTCAAGTGCAGTGTGACACTTACCGAGAGATATTTTCTATTTAGCCATCAAAAGCCTCAATAAAGTTAGACTGAAAAAAAGGGAAAAACACAGAGGGTGATTGCAGAGAAGAAAGCATTTAAATGAGGAATTAGTATCAAAATGAGAAATTAATATTAAAGGTATTTTAAACAAAATCCCATGTGTTTGGAAAGGTATTTTAAACAAAATCCCATGTGTTTGGAAATTAAATATCCACTTTTAAATGTTGGGTGTATTGAAGCTATAGCAAGGAAAATTAGAAAATATTTGTAATAGAGTAAAAATGAAAAGAAAATTTATCAGAATTTGTTGCATGCAGCTGAAGCTGCTCAATGCAATTGAACACAATGTGGAATCTTGAATAAAGTATGAAAACAGAGTAGACACTAGCATAAAATTTTTTGATATATGAACAAAATCTGCACTTTTTAGTTTATAATACTGTATCACTTGTTAATTTTCTGTTGTTTTCTTTTTCTTTTCTTTCTTTTTCAACAACATAGTATTTGTATTCTCAGAATCGGGTTAGAAGTTTCAAGCCTCATTCAATTAAAAAAAAAATCATTGAGATAATAAATTTTCTAGACTTTTAACAGTAAAACTAGATGCCAAAATACATGAAACTGTATCGAAATTTTGAGTGAATATAAATTAGAACTCTAGCATTCTGTTCATACTAAGTCAAACAAATGGAATAAAAATGTCAAACTTTTTTAGCTAGGCAAAAATTCATACACTTTCTAAAATATAATATATATATATAATATATATATAATATACTACTATATAGTATAGTATATAGCATAGTATAGATATGTATTAAAAGTTCTTCTACTATGCTTGATAAAGGCTTGAGGAAGAACAACAACAACAAAAAGAGAGAGAAATTGGAAAATGGAAACTAAATGAAATAAGAGCAGTGAATATGAAATAGAAAAAGTGAAACAAACTAGATGAAGATAAAAGGTTTAAAACATCTTTAGAAACAACATAGCTGCTCGTTAGAAACACATCTGGAGATCTTGAGAAAAATAGCGATATCTGGGCATTCATATTTTTCAAAAAATGTAAAGATAATATTGTCATGCTTCTGTATTTTAAAAAGTGATTACAAGTTTTTCTATTAAATGGTAGTTTTAGTGATATGGGCTTCCCCAGTGGCTCAGATGGTAAAGCGTCTGCCTGCAATGTGGGAGACCCAGGTTCAATTCCTGGGTCGGGAAGATCCCCTTGAGAAGGAAATGGCAATCCACTCCAGCACTCTTGCCTGGAAAATCCCATGGACGGAGGAGCCTGATAGGCTACAGTCCATGGGGTCGCAAAGAGTCGGACACGATTGAGTGACTTCACTTTCACTTTCACTTTAGTGATATAGAATTCTATTATTTTCTATTGATCAATCATGATGCAATGGTATTAGTGAATAATAGTTACATTATCATAATAGTAACAAATGTTTATCAGTTGTCACAATCAATAATCAGATAAAAAATAAAAGATAATTACAATTGCAGGCCATAGTGGAAACATGATTAATGTAGCAATATAAAATAATTAGATACAGTTTGGGGTATTAAGTAGAGTGATGCTTAAGTAAGTGGAAGTGCATACCTCCATATGTTCTCATCAGCTCAGCCAGTGTATGTCTTTTGGTTGGTGCATTTAATTCATTCCCAGTTAAGATTGTTGATATTCATGATCCTATTACCAATTGGGTTTATTTGTTGTAGGCCTTTTCCTTCTCTTGCATTTCCTGACTAGAAAAATTCTTTTAGTGTTTGTTGTAAAGCTGGTTTGGTGGTGCTGAATTCTCTTAAATTTTGTTTCTCTGGAAAGCTTTTGATTTTTTCATCAAATTTGAACAAGAGTCTTGTTGAATAGAATGTTCTTGGCTGTAGGTTCTTCTTAGGCTGTCTTCTTTTTTTTTTTTTCCCACTCCTTTTTTTTCTGTATTCTCTTCTGTGGCAGTGATTTCCAATTTTCTGTCCTCCAAGTCACTTATCTGTTCTTTTACATAAGTTATTCTGCTATTGATTCCTTCTAGTGTATTATTCATCTCTGTTTGTTCTTTAGTTCTTCTAGGTCTTTGGTAAACCCTTCTTGCATCTTCTCAATCTTTGCCTCTGTTCTTTTCCCAAGATCCTGGGTCAACTTCACTATCATTATTTTGAATTATTTTTCTGGAAGGTTGCCTGTCTCCACTTTATTTGGTTGTTTTTCTGGGGTTTTGTCTTGTCCCTTCATCTGGGACAAAGCTCTCTGCTCTTACATCGCAGTTAGCTTTTTGTGGTGTAGTTTTGGTTCTAGCTGCTGCTGTAGTTTGTGGTTCTTCTTGCTTCTTCTGTCTGCTCTTACATGTTATACATTTTAAAAGCTTGGGGAAGCTGAGAAACAATAAGATTAAATGACATTTCTAAAATTACACAGAGTTAGGATAGAGAGGAGCCTGGTGGGCTGCAGTCCATGGGGTCGCACAGAGTCGGACACAACTGAGCGACTTCACTTTCGCTTTTCACTTTCATGCGTTGGAGAAGGAAATGGCAACCTACTCCAGTATTCTTGCCTGGAGAATCCCAGGGACAGAGGAGCCTGGTGTGCTGCAGTCCATGGGGTTGCACAGAGTCGGACGGACACGACTGAAGCGACTTAGCAGCAGCAGCGGCAGTACAGAGAAAGGAAGAGTGCTTGACTTTGGACTATTAGCCACTATTGTGTAGCAGTGTTACTCTTCTCTTACTAGTTTCCCTTTTGTGTGACCCAGTTTTAGTAAAATAACTATGCATAGACATCCCAGTCAGCTCTTCCATTCCCTCCAGTTCAATTAAACACAAGAGGGTACCAATAATGTACTTTTATCTTTTTATCAAAAAATTGATAAAGCACTTTTAAAAATCAACATTTTGCAATCTTACATTTAGATACGACTTTGCTTTTACATTAAAAATCTTTGTGTGCTGATTAGGAATGTGAAACTCTCAATCAGGTTTGAGTCTCATCCTTCTTTATTTGAAGAATGAAGATCATTCCTTCGTATCATTTGGAATTGTGTTTTGCTATAATGTTCTAGTGATGTTCCTTTTGGAATCACAATTCTGGACATTGCCTGGCCTCATCAGTAGTCCATCTCTCCCTGATGTTAGATGAGAATTTATAGGTTGCTTTACATTTGTTATCCTTTTTACTCTGTTGAGAGGATCCTTCCTCTTGCACTGTTAAGCTTTATCTCTCATGTCCCTTTTTTCTCTATGTGTATTTATTTTAAAGTCCTATGATTTTTTCTTTTTTTTTAGTTATCTGTTTCTTCCATAAGCTCGTGTACATTTCCTGGTTATATGATCAGAAATACTACCAGACAGTGCCAGGATACCTCTGAATGTGAAGTTGCACAAGTGTGTATAGCTTTCCCTCTTACTTTCTAACCTAACAACGTTGTATTTCTAGTGAGTTTTTTTTTTTTTTCTCGTATGTACAGTGCTCCTGATTTAGTTTTCTCAGGTTATCTCACAGCTTTCCTGTCACATTNTATGATCAGAAATACTACCAGACAGTGCCAGGATACCTCTGAATGTGAAGTTGCACAAGTGCGTATAGCTTTCCCTCTTACTTTCTAACCTAACAACGTTGTATTTCTAGTGAGTTTTTTTTTTTTTCTTGTATGTACAGTGCTCCTGATTTAGTTTTCTCAGGTTATCTCACAGCTTTCCTGTCACATTTTTCCTTTTTGTATTGCTTATATATTTTGAAGCACTGACTTATTTGGCCCTGACATTGAGACTATTGATTTTGCTCACAGCAACCCTAGAGTCATTCCCTTCCTGTGGACCAAGTTTATTTGGACACTGGGGTGGTTGGAAAAGTGCCTTTTCAGATACTTTCAGTATTTTCCTTTACTTTTTTCCCACTAGCGATTTGCTTTATTTACTTGAGTCTTGTGCATTAGTAAGTAAGAAGGCTCTAAGCCAGAAGTTCTCAAATTTTCTTGGTTTGTGGTATCTTTAGTGTGTCAATAACTTTTTTCGCAGTGGCTCTGGTCTAAAAAAATACCAAACAGTTCACTTCAGAACTTAGTTTTTTTTTTCTTTTTTGCCTTACTAAAATTTTTTTCTTTTTTAATTAGTGGATAATTAGTGAACAACAGTTTGGATAAAACAACTTAAGTTTTTATGTACCAAACTTTAGTTGATCATGCTATCCAGTTTCATCACTTCATGGTAAATAGATGGGGAAAAAGTGGAAACAGTGGCAGATTTTATCTTTTGGGGCTCCAAAATCACTGGAGATGGTGAACGCAGCCATGAAATTAAAAAACACTTGCTCCTTGGAAGGAAAGCCATGACAAACCTAGACAGTGTATTAAAAACAGAGACATCACTTTGCCAACAAAGGTCCATATAGTCAAAGTTATGTTTTTTCCAGTATTCATTTACATATGTGAGAGTTGGATCATAAAGAAGTCTGAGTGCTGAAGAATTGATGTTTTTGAACTGTGGTGCTAGAGAAGAGTCTTAAGAATCCCTTGGATAGCAAAGAGATCAAGCCAGTCAATCCTAAAGGAAATCAACCCTGAATATTAATTGGAAGGACTGATGCTAAAGCTGAAGCTCCAATAATTTGGCCACCCGATGTGAAGAGTCGACTCATTGGAAAAAAAACTCTGATGCTGGGAAAGATTGAAGACAAGAGGAGAAGGGGATGACAGAGGATGAAATGATTGGATGGCATCACTGACTCAATGGATATGAGTCTGAGCAAACTCAAGGAGATAGTGAAGGACAGGGAAGCCTGATGAGCAGTAGTCCATGGGGTCGCAAACAGTTGGATGTAACTTAGTGACTGAACAACAACAACCAAAAACTTAGTAGCTTTTTGAAAAAATAATACAGGTTAATTGGAAGTAAAAAAGCACTACTTCAATTTCATTCTTAAATAATCACAATTGCTAATGACACGTGTATGCCTTTGGGGCAATGCACAACTTATTCAAACACTGAAAGCAGATTGTGTACTGCAGTCTTCATTTCCTGTTCCATATTGATTTTAGGTTTGTTGCCTTTTATAACTACCCCTAAAAACCAGCTTTGCAAAGATATGATGTCATAGAAATGAAGGTAGTGTGATGTAATGTTGAAACTGTGAACTACTTTTATTCATTTTAAAATTATTTGCCCACAGTGCGTGCATGGCTTGTGGAATCCTAGTTCCCTATGTAAGGATGCAACTTGGGCCATGGCAGTGAAAGCATTGAGTCCTAACCACTGGATCACCAGGGAATTCCTGTGAACTACTTTTAATTGGTCATTGTAGTTTACCGAGTGATCAACAGATGTTGTGTAGAGCTATACTTCTCTTAAACAGTTAAAATATCTTAGTCTTTCAATGGATCCTCTATGGCGCATTGGGGAACCTTGGTGCATAGTGTAGGAACCATTGCTTTTGCTGCTTTTGTTTACTATGACAACATGTTTTTCTTGTGTATACCAAAGTATCTGTAAGTTGGTAGGTACTTATTATATATTGGTTGGTTTCCATTGACCTTAGGCAAACAGTTGTTTCACAGGAGGCTGGGATAAAAAAAGACATACATACAATCTGTAGTTCTGGTATGACATATTTTAAAGTGCAGTACTTTGCTGAGTTATGTTTTGCCATGCTTCTTGCTTTCCTCGTAAATGAATTTTGACAATTGTAAGGCACTCATAAAGGCTTGTCAGAGGCATAGTTAAAAACCTTAATCTCCTCTCGTTTGTTTTTAATGTGAGGAACTCATCTTAGACATCTATTCTAAGAAAAACAATTAGAGAGAAATTATGATGCAGTGGTCTTATCCCGAATGTTATTTTGCAACTTGGCTAGCTCCTGTGCTTTTAAGTTTAGTAGCATGATAGCCTTATTTCAAGGTAAACACTGGGAGGCAAGTGTAGCTTCAAATTTCTTGTTAGTTGACTGAGTCACTTTGTTCTGATTCACCACTGCAGACAACCAAACTGGGAATAAGTATTTAGTTGGAGGATGCAGGGGGTAACATCTGCTTTGCCAGCACTGAATATACTGTGTGTAGAGTTCAGGTACTGCAATCAAGGTGAAGGTGAAGGTGAAGTCGCTCAATCGTGTCCGACTCTTTGCGACCCTGTGGACTATAACCTATTAGGCTTCCCTGTCCATGGGATTCTCCAGTCAAGAATACTGGAGTGGATTGCCATTTCCTTCTCCAGGGGATCTTCCTGGCCCAGGGATCGAACCTGGGTCTCCCACATTGGAGGCAGACGCTTTAACCTCTGAGCCACCAGGGAAGCAAAGAAACAGGTAAAGCCTGGGCATATAAAGACCTTCTTTCAAGAAAGTTTTGATACATTAGAGTTCTGTTTTAACTTGGCCAGATTATTTATTTATTTAGCTTTTAAAAAATTGGTTTAATCCTCCCTAGAGTGTTAAATTGGAGAAGGCGATGGCACCCCGCTCCAGTACTCTTGCCTGGAAAATCCCATGGATGGAGGAGCCTGGTTGCCTGCAGTCCATGGGGTCACGAAGAGTCGGACCCTACTGAGTGACTTCACTTTCACTTTTCATTTGCATGCATTGGAGAAGGAAATGGCAACCCACTCCAGTGTTCTTGCCTGGAGAATCCCAGGGTTGGGTGAGCCTGGTGGGCTGCCGTCTATGGGGTCGCACAGAGTCGGACACGACTGAAGCGACTTAGCAGCAGCAGCAGCAGTAGCAGAGTGTTAAGTGCTAACTCAATGTTTTACTAATTATGCAGAAGGNGATTACAAACCTGAGATGTGTATAAGAGACAGGCCGTCTATGGGGTCGCACAGAGTCGGACACGACTGAAGCGACTTAGCAGCAGCAGCAGCAGTAGCAGAGTGTTAAGTGCTAACTCAATGTTTTACTAATTATGCAGAAGGAACACCAGATGGTTTCTGAGGATAACACTGTATGAGGGGGAGCACTGGTGACTAAAACTGGTAAACTTTGTAGGTCCATGGTCATGATCATCCATAGCAACTTGTGCTTTTGTGACAGAAGAAAAGACAAGTAAAACTTCAGGGAAAAAGTACTATTAGTTCTGAGGAAAGAATTTAGGTTGTTTGTAAACTGCCATGCAATAAGGAGGCATCATTTAGAATGACCCCACTGTTGTCATTATAATCATCAAAGAAATATATTTGAATGTATTTCCTTGGAAACTTAAATTTTTTCCTCTTACCATCCTTTTCCCTAATAATCATCTCAAATCGCTAGTTTATTTTTCTTTTTTCAACAGAATAAGAATCTTAACAGATAAAAAAAATTTTTTTCTGGGTTTTGTTATATTTGCCTTCATTTAGCCTGCAAGAAGAATTTCTGTCCCTCCCTCTTGATCAGTTTACCTACACTGAAAAATGGAGAAATAAAATTAATTGCTATATCAGAAATGTCTCTGTAATAGACCTTAAGTTTACGACAATAGTGATACTAGTCTCCAAGATGTGATTCATATAACAGCAATTAGCAATGTATAAATTCTTACTGAAAGAAAGAGCCAGAGTGTTAATAATCATAATTTTCCATAAGAAGATGAGCTCTTACTAAAGTGAACTTTGATTAGTTAAACCCGGAAGTTTAACTAAATTGTCCTTTGTTTTTTACACTATGGCATAATGAAAAAAAAAATTATTGAAGACTTGGTACTAAGATAGTGTATAAATTTACAAAAGGAAAGAGAAAACGCTGATTTATCTTTTGGAGAAGGAAATGGCAACCCACTCCAGTATTCTTGCCTGGAGAATCCCAGGGACGGGGGAGCCTGGCGGGCTGCCGTCTATGGGATCGCACAGAGTAGGACATGACTTAAGTGACTTAGCAGCAGCAGAGTTAAGTTTGAATTTAGGAGCTTGTAGTCTTCAAAGTTTGTGAGCAAATGGGTCAGAACCATGCTGTAATCTACTAATTTGAGGATTAACAGCTTCTGAATTTTGAAAGTGGTAACCTTTTCCTTTCTCAAGTGTTGTTCATTCCTGTTTGATCTGATGTGACATGAGATTGGTAAATGTTTCATATCTTCCATGACTGTACACAGAATGAGAACTGTAGATAGTTGAATTAGCTTAAAAGACAGACATGAGATTAACTCAAATGAAGATGATACTCATAAAAACCACTTTAAAGTTAAGTTTGAAATATTGAAATGAAACATCCTGTTTAAGTAATCTAGGGTGTTGCCATGAATTATTTTTAGAGAAAAAGGGGTCAAATTGAAGTGAATGATCTGCTTGAGTCAGCCATTTTACAGCAATCATTTTGCTTTAGCACAAATGGTTAAGTCAGCTGGAAGAAAGAATTGTTTTATCCTTAAGTATGCCCAGTTAAAATAAAATAAAATAAAAAATTATTTAAAATTACAGAAAGAGGGAGTATATGCTTAGTGGGCCTGTCCGGGCATAGTAATGACTTGTTCTCCTGTCATTTATATGATCTCTCCATAGTGTTTACTCTGGTATTCATTAGCACAGGACTAAAATTTCCTTCTCCAAGGCACTTTGAAAGTGAAAAGTAAAAGTGAAGTCGCTCAGTCATGTCAGACTCTTAGCCACCCCGTGGACTACAGTCCACCAGGCTCCTCCGCCCATGGGATTTGCCAGGCAAGAGTACAGGAGTGGGGTGCCATTGCCTTCTCCAAAGTGTCCCTTAATCTTGCTTTGCTTAACACTATTTTGTAGTATCTTTGAAAAGCAGTGTGTCATCTTAAAGGCACTTCCATATATTGAGCTTATCATACCAGGATGATAAATTCTGAAATTTCATTCAGTTGTACTGACTCCAGGGAATATAAAAGACATTTGTAGCTAATATACTTACTGTGCATGAGACAGTATATTTTACAAGTAAAGCCTTACCAAGTAATCTTTATATTTTATTATTATTCATAAGATTAGATACTTACTATATGCAGGTATTGTGAGTACTTATGTGAAACTCAGTTCCACATATGTTTATTTATTTAAATAGGTCTTATGTATATATGGTACAAGTTTATAAAGGTACAGAAGGTGTAGAGTAAAAAGTTGATCTTCTATTTATTTCCTGCAAGTCCCTCAGTTTCCCTCCCTGAAAGCCATGTCTATAACCAGTTTCTTATGTATCCATGTAGATATATATCTCTGCTTTTTTAACACAAATGGTATTATATTATATGTATTTGTCTGTATCTTGCCTTTTTCATTTCCATAATATATTGAGGATATACTTAGCAGGGCATATAGAGCTTTCTCATTCCTTTTAACTGTCTACATACTATTTTAATGTATTAACATACCATAACTTATTTAAACCCTTGTCTTAAGTGGACTTTTTGATTGGTTCTAAACTTTTGATATTATTATTAACAATATTGTATTGAATATCCTTTATGTTCATGTACAAATACACCTGCAGGAAAATTTTCTAGAAATGGAATTGTGGGTGAATAGTTATAAGCAATTTAAAGTTTAAACTGATGTTATCAAGTTGCCTTTTGTAGATGTTGTGCCCATTTGTACCCCTAACAATAACGTTTGAATGCCTGTTTCTCCACATGGCAAACCATACATATGAAAACATCTCATGGTTTTAATTTGCATTTTTATCATATTAAATTAGATTGATTGTTTTATGTTTAATATCAGGCATTTAAGAAAAGTCTATTTTTAACCTTTGTATTATGGAATATATAAACTAAGATCATGGCATGTGGTCCTATCACTTCATGGCAAATAGATGGGGAAACAGTGGAAACAGTGACAGACTTTATTTTGGGGGGCACCCAAATCACTACAGATGGTGACTGCAGCCATGAAATTAAAAGATACTTACTCCTTGGAAGAAGAGTTATGACCAACCTAGACAGGATATTAAAAAGCAGAGACATTACTTTGCCAACAAAGGTCTGTCTAGGCAAAGCTATGATTTTTCCAGTAGTCATGTATGGATGTGAGAGTTGGACCATAAAGAAAGCTGAGCACCAAAGAATTGATGCTTTTGAGCTGTGTTGTTGGAGATTCTTGAGAGTCCCTTAGACTGCAAGGAGATCTAACCAGCCCATCCTAAAGGAAATTAGTCCTGAATATTCATTGGAAGGACTGATGCTGAAGCTGAAACTCCAAAACTTTGGCCACCTGATGTGAAGAACTGATTCATTTGAAAAGACCCTGAATTTGGGAAAGATTGAAGGCAGAAGGAGAAGGGGATGACAGAGGATGAGATGATTGGATGGTGTCACTAACTTGATGGACATGAATTTGAACAAGCTCTGGGAGTTGGTGATAGACAGGAAAGCCTGGTATGCTGTAGTCCACGGGGTCACAAAGAGTTGGACTGAGTGATTGAACTGAACTGAAGATCTGTCTTTATCATTTTGTATAGCAATAATTTGCTCATTTTCATCACTGTGTAGTATTCCACTGTATGACTGTATCACAGTTTACCCATTCTATTATTGACAGACATTTCTAGTTTCAGGCCAATATGAATAATGCTGCAATAAGCATTCTTATACACTTGGTTTCATCTCTTTGGGGTAAATACATAAAAGTGGAATTGCTAGATCATAGGATGTGATATTTTTTATCTATAGTAGATAATGCCAACTATTTTACAATTTATACTTCCATCATCAATACATGAGAGTTGCTGTTGTCATATACCTTTTCTCATTATTGAGATTATTGGTCTTTGTAATTTTAGCTTTTTGGTGGGTGTGATGTAATCTTTCATTATGATTTTAATTTGCATTTCTTTAAATATTAATGAAGTTAAGCACATTTTTGTGTGTTTATCAGACGTCTGGAAATCCTCTTTTGTAAAGTTCTTTTTTCATTTTTTTCTGGCCTGTGTTTCTATTCAATTGCTTGTCTTTTTCTTACAGATTCGGAGGAATTCTTAATATATTTTGGATTCAAATAATTTTATAAGTTGTCTTAGTTTCAGTTTAGTTCAGTTCAGTCGCTCAGTTGTGTCCGATTCTTTGCAACCCCGTGAATCGCAGCATGCCAGGCCTCCCTGTCCATCACCAACTTCCGGAGTTCACTCAGACTCACGTTCATCAAGTCAGTGATGCCATCCAGCCATCTCATCCTCTGTCGTCCCCTTCTCCTCCTGCCCCCAATCCCTCCCAGCATCAGAGTCTTTGCTAATGAGTCAACTATTTGCATGAGGTGGCCAAAGTATTGGAGTTTCAGCTTTAGCATCATTCTTTCCAAAGAAATCCCAGGGCTGATCTCCTTCAGAATGGACTGGTTGGATCTCCTTGCAATCTAAGGGACTCTCAAGAGTCTTCTCCAATGCCACAGTTCAAAAGCATCAATTTTTCTGCACTCAGCCTTCTTCACAGTCCAAATCTCACATCCATACATGACCACTGGAAAAACCATAGCCTTGACTAGACAGACCTTTGTTGGCAAAATAATGTCTCTGCTTTTTAATATGCTATCTAGATTGGTCATAGCTTTTCTTCCAAGGAGTAAGCATCTTTTAATTTCATGGCTGCAATCACCATCTGCAGTGATTTTGGAGCCCCCCAAAATAAAGTCTGACACTGTTTCCACTGTTTCCCCATCTAATTCCCATGAAGTGATGGGACCAGATGCCATGATCTTAGTTTTCTGAATGTTGAGCTTTAAGCCAACTTTTTCACTCTTCTCTTTCACTTTCATCAAGAGGCTTTTTAGTTCCTCTTCACTTTCTGCCATAAGGGTGGTGTCATCTGCATATCTGAAGTTATTGATATTTCTCCCGGCAATCTTGATTCCAGCTTGTATTTCTTCTAGCCCAGCGTTTCTCATGATGTACTCTTATGCTGGGCTAAATGAATTTTCAAAGCTGTCAGAGAAAGACCTGAAGCAGAAGTTGGCAGGATGTTTAGTGAGCACTTAAAATGAAATACTTGCCAGAACTAGTTAAGTCTGAGCTCACATGGAACTGTTACAGGGCTGGCTAAAATCACCCAGACTTCCTAGGTGATGCAGTGGTAAAGAATCTGCTTGCCAATGCAGGAGACCCAAGGGACATGGGTTTTAGCACTGGATCAGAAAGATCCCCTCAAGTAGGAAATGGTAACCCACTCCCGTATTTTTGCCTGAAACTTGCATGGACAGAGGAACCTAGCAGGCTACAGTCCATGGGGTCACAGAGTCAGACATGACTGAGCACATATACACAAACGAGCACTAAACCCAGAAGTGGGCCAAGGAACTCTTAAGTAGGGGCATCTCAGTTTTCAATGTCTTAAAAATCGTACCTTGAATTCATGAAGATATGCTTAAAATTTTTTTGAACAGTGTGTTTTGTTTTAGAAAGTGATGAAAGGTGTAGATAATTTCTCCAGGAAAATACACACGCTTATATACAACTTTGAGGTGTTCACGGAACCTTTGAAATCTTTCCATGAAACCTCTAGAGGTTTATTGATCTCAGTTTAAAAATTTCTGGTTATTGCTTTACTTTTAAAATTTGGATCTATAGATCATCAGGAACTAATATTATAGTATGATGTGAGGGAGGGAGTCAAGTTTTATTTTATTTTTCCACATGGATATTTAATTGACCCAGGATTATTTATCAAAACAAGTAAACAAACTATCAACCCCATCCTTTCTCCACTGCTCAGTAGTGCCAAATTATAACTTTGTTGTAAATCAAGAACCTAAACCTGCTTAATCTCTTCATTTTCTTCTTCAGGGCTCTTGAATCTGTTCCTTTGTGGTGTTTTTCTCCCAACCAGGGCCAATTATTTTTTGTCTTATTACTAGTATTTTATATAATAAGTTTTGGTATCTGGTAGACCAAATCTATCCTTTGTGTTCTTCAAGATTTTCTTAGCTTTTCTTGGATTTCATGAAATTTCAATTCATTTTCATTGAATTTATAGATTAATTTGTGGAGATAGACTTCATTAAAATTTTGAATCTTCCAATCCATGAACACAGATTACAAACTTGACAAACTCACTTATTAATTATTATTATTTTCCTGTAGATTCTTTTTTTTTTAATTTTCTTCCATGCTTAAAAGGAACTTTTATTAACCTGTAGATTCTTTTGAATTTTCTATCTATATAATCATATCACCTGCATTTAAGGACAATTTGATTTCTTCTTTTTCAATTCTTATGTCTTGTGTATTTCCTTTTCTTGCCTTCTTGCACTGTTGTGGTGGTGGGTGTATTCTCTTGTTGTATTCTCTATCTGAAAGAGAAAACTCAACATTTTACCATTAAGTATGATAGAATGATATTTGCTTTAAAATAATGTTTATTGTACAGTTATTGTAATCATTTGGTTCACCCTTCTAAATATATCAATTTTGTCAAATTTAATGATTGTATTAAACACTTTTTTATTTTTCTTGTTTTTAAAGTTCACTTATGTCAAGAGAGGTCTTTAAGTCTTCACTCTGATTATGAATTTGTCTATTTTGCTTTATATTTGTGCCAAATTTAGCCAAATATTGTAAGAATATACCATTGTGCATGCTAAGTTGCTTCAGTTGTGTCTGACTCATTCGACCCCCTGGACTATAGGCCACTGGGCTCTTCCGTCCATGAGATTCTCGTGACAAGAATACTGGAGTGGGTTGCCATGCCCCCTCCAAGGGATCTTCCTGACCTAGGGATCAAACTTGCATCTCTTATGTCTCCTGCATTGGCAGGTAGGTTCTTTACCACTAGTGCCACCTGGGAAGCTCAACTATACCATTAATTTCATACAAATTTAGAATCATTATATCTTAAAATATGTTTGATATGCTAAATTAATGAATTGATTTTTTTATTGTTAACTCTGTTCTTTATCTCTAGTAATGCAATTTGCCTATAAGTCATTGTTGTTTATATTATTAAAATTTTCTTTCTTAAAAAAATTTTATTATTATTATTTATAAAATTTTCTTTTTGGTTAGTGTTTATATGTTTTATTTAAATATTCAATTATTCTATTTTTTTGTGACTTGGAAGTATCTCTGATAAGCTGAATATAATCAGGTTTTAAAAATTTAATCTCTGAATATCCTGTGCATCATAACTCTAGCATGCCCTATCCTCCAACTGCTTTAGTTTTCTCTGCATCATTTACCACCATTTAAAATACTACTTGTACTACTTATTTTTTAGTTATTGCCTCTCCATTTAAACGTAAGCTGAGTGAAGCAGGGACCTTTATCCATTTTATTTATTTATATATCCGTATCACTAGGTGAATAGACATTCAAAAATTTTTACAAAATAATGACTCTCAATGAGTTGAACTTGTGTGCTCTTTTTGGAGATTTCCCAAAACACTAATGTATAAAGAAGTTCTCCAGACACAAAATTTGTTTAATCAAGAATTTTATAAGCCTTTTGTTTAGTTTTAATTGAAATATAGTTGATTTTGAACTTTCCTGGTGGCTCAGTGGTAAAGAATCTTTTTGCCAAGCAGGAGATGTAGTTTTGATCCCTGGGTAGGAAGATCCCCTGGAGAAGGAAATGGCAACCCATCCACTCCAGTATTCTTGCCTGGGAAATCCCAGGGATAGAGGAGCCTGGCAGGCTACAGTCCATAGGGTCACAGAAGAATCAGACATGACCTGGCAACAAAATAATAACAATATTTGATTTACAGTGTGTTAATTTATGATTAATTAATAATTTTTTACCTAAACTTTTATGATCTTAGAACAACAAAGTTCTAAGTTTAAAGTTTAAACTAAGTTTTAAGTCTAAAGTTTAAAGTTCTAAGATTAAAGTTCTAAGATCATAAAAGTTTAGGTAAAAAATGGTGTAACTTCTAATATCTCAGGAAATGAGTATTTCATAGAGCACACTATGAAACCACTGATTTAGAAGATTTTTATATTAGAAGGAGTTTTCCTAGGAGGTTGAAGTTTAGAGAACCATTTTAAAAATATCTACTTGGGAAGTCCACTAAATTTCAACAAATAATGTCCAGGTGGCCAAATTTGACTCACTACCTATTTTTATAATAAAATTTTATAAGAACATATTTATGGCCATTTATTTATGTATTTTCTATGGCTGTTTTTGCTTTATTATGGCAGAATTGAGTGGATGCGAGAGATCATATGGCCCTTAAAGCTTAAATTATTTACTGCTGGTCTTTTATAGAAAAGGCTTGCTGACCCCAGTTAATAAATGCCAAAGAAATTGTTGAGCACTTACTACTTTGTGAGCCCAACATGTTTGCTACGTATCTTATATAAATCATCCATTTAGTTATTGTAATAATCTTTTGAGGTAGCTAAATGTGATTATTATTATTTTAAAGATGAGGAAATTAAATAGAAAGATTAAACAATTGCCAGTGGTTACACATCTAAGTTACAGGGCCGAGATTTGAATTGAGGTCTGCTTAGTTTTCATTCTTCTCAATACAGTAGACTGCTTCTGGTTCCTCTTGTTCTGGTGGAGTGTGATATAATGGAATAAACAATAAGCAAGATTGAAAAAAATTCATACTGTGCAATGTAATTGTGACTCTGGAAGGTTAGCCATGTAAGAACAGCTGATTTTCTTTTATTTTGAGGTTCTGTGTGCTTACATTTACTTAAGCCTAGGGATGGTAAATATTATATTCTTTTAAAAGTTTACATTTGCAGAATAAGGTTTAAATAAGTAACTTCCCAGATACAAATTTTGTGTTTTCATACACTTTTACTATTTTAAGTAGATTCTGATACTTAAATATTCATTTTTCAATTTAAAGAACTCCTTTTTTCACTCTGATTAGTCTTTCATAGAGCTTATCCTAATAGAAAGGGGAGTATAAGTGAATATTTTAAGTGCAGCCATGACCATAATAGTAATAATTGCTGCCATTTATTGAGTACAATAAGTGCCAGGAGACTGTACTAATTGATTTGCACTTATTTAATCTTAGCAATAAATCTGTGAGACAGTATAATATTATTATATGCATTTTATAGATGAGGAAACTGAAATTACTTATCAAGGAAAAAGTAGTTTATCTTATTGCATATTTCACAGGAATATTGCTGACTCAAAGGAAGTTAAGGAATTCTATTGGCTAAATTAAAACTTCATTATACAATAGAGTGGATGTGTGCCATGTGAGTATTTCCTTGTGCTATTAACTAGGATTCTAAGTGAAAGGTTTAGTTAACACATATTATACCTTGTACTGGACTATATTTTAATTAAACTTTCCCCTATTTTTAGATGTAATATATATTAATAGAATTCATATTACTAATTTACTAATTAAGGAGATTTACTTGCATGCTATTCACAGTTCAGAAAAAAACTTTTTGAGAGTTGGTCAAGATGGTGACATTTGCAAGTATGAATTCTGTATAAAATAAAATTGTATACTTTTTTCCCACTTAAGTATTTTTTCCACTTAAAAATGTTCAGCATTATGGAATTTTATAAAAATACAAAAAGTGGAAAGAAAATAATTTACCCCTAGTTCCCTTGTGGCTCAGCTGGTAAAGAATCCACCTGTAATGCAGGAGACCTGGGTTCAAATCCTGGGCTGGGAAGATCCCCTGGAGAAGGAAAAGGTTACCCACTCCAGGATTCTGGCCAAGAGAATTCCATGGACTGTATAGTCCATGGGGTTGCAAAGAGTTGGACAGGACTGAGCAACTTTCACTTACACTCTCAGTCCCATACTCAATTGGCAACCTTTGTTAACCTCTTAGTGAACTGTGGTGTTGGAGAAGACTCTTGAGAGTCCCTTGGACTGCAAGGAGATCCAATCAGTCCATTCTAAAGGAGATCAGCCCTGGGATTTGTTTGGAAGGAATGATGCTAAAGCTGAAACTCCAGTACTTTGGCCACCTCATGCAAAGAGTTGACTCATTGGAAAAGACTCTGATGCTGGGAGGGGTTGGGGACAGGAGGGGAAGGGGACAACAGAGGATGAGATGGCTGGATGGCATCACTGACTCGATGGACATGAGTCTGAGTGAACTCCAGGAGTTGGTGATGGGCGGGGAGGCCTGGCATGCTGTGATTCATGGAATCGCAAAGAGTCGGACACGACTGAGCGACTGAACTGAGCTGAACTGAGTTCCTCACAGTTGTTTCCTTAACTTAAGCATCGTCTTTATATTTTTTTCAAAGTATGTAGATAAAATTTTTATCCCTTTTTTTGGTCTCATGTTATGACATAAGCATTTTCCTGTGCTATTATCCAGGGTTCTAAATCAAATTTTTAATAACCACATAATCTTATGCCTAGTGAGTAGACGATATTTTACTTAGACTATCTCTTATTTTTAAGAGATAGTCCCATTACTTCATGGGAAATAGATGGGGAAACAGTGGAAACAGTGTCAGACTTTATTTTGGGGGGCTCCAAAATCACTGCAAATGGTGACTGCAGCCATGAAATTAGAAGACACTTACTCCTTGGAAGAAAAGTTATGACCAACCTAGACAGTATATTCAAAAGCAGAGACATTACTTTGCTGACTAAGGTCCGTCTAGTCAAGGCTATGGTTTTTCCTGTGGTCATATATGGATGTTAGAGCTGGACTGTGAAGAAGGCTGAGCACCGAAGAATTGATGCTTTTGAACTGTGGTGTTGGAGAAGACTCTTGAGAGTCCCTTGGACTGCAAGGAGATCCAACCAGTCCATTCTGAAGGAGATCAGCCCTGGGATTTCTTTGGAAGGAATGATGCTACAGCTGAAACTCCAGTACTTTGGACACCTCATGCGAAGAGTTGACTCATTGGAGAAGACTCTGATGCTGGGAGGGATTGGGGGCAGGAGGAGAAGGGGANTGGTGTTGGAGAAGACTCTTGAGAGTCCCTTGGACTGCAAGGAGATCCAACCAGTCCATTCTGAAGGAGATCAACCCTGGGATTTCTTTGGAAGGAATGATGCTAAAGCTGAAACTCCAGTACTTTGGCCACCTCATGCGAAGAGTTGACTCATTGGAGAAGACTCTGATGCTGGGAGGGATTGGGGGCAGGAGGAGAAGGGGACGACAGAGGATGAGATGGCTGGATGGCATCACAGACTCGATGGCCATGAGTCTGAGTGAACTCCGGGAGTTGGTGATGGACAGGGAGGCCTGGCGTGCTGCGATTCATGGGGTCGCAAAGAGTCAGACACGACTGAGAGACTGAACTGAACGGAACTGAATTGAACTCTGCCCTAGCTGTCCCTAAGCCCGTGCTAGGCAGCGAGGATGGGGACACAGCAGGTGATTAGATTAAGAGGAAGCTGGCCTTTTGCTGCCAGGACCCTGGCGGGTCCAATGTGGGCAGGAAACTGGGCTCTGAATTTCACATCACTGCCTAAAGGTTGTTGAAGGACACCAAGGTGACTTGACAACTCAATTCAGAGTTGGCTATCTGGCACAGAGTAGGAGAACACGAGCCATCACTGTGCACGTAGTGGGAACAGGGGAGTCGTGGAGGCTGAGAGAGGTCAGGGGGCAAAGAACTGACCTGGAGAGTCACTCAGTCTACACTGTCTTCCAGAGTTGCAGAACTGTTCCTGAGTTCGGCTCCCTGCCTCACCAAGCACGATCTGCGACTCTTCTCAGGTTCTGCTCCCGAGGGCCAGGGTGGAAGGCAACCCCTGCCACCCACCCAAACAACCCCCTGTAGCCTGCATGGCAACAGAACCCTGGAAGAAGCTCCCAGAGCAAGAAGTCGGTTCACTTGCCCTCTCCGGCTGCCTTCAGCGGAAACCCTGAATGGAGAAGAAGTATGGCGGGGAAGACAGCAAAGAAACGCGGACCTGTTCCCTGAGATTCAGGGAAGCTTCTGCTCCCTTCAACAATACTTTATGCCTGTGCTCTCATATTTAAAATGGAGCTAGGACACAGAAAAACTTGACCACCGTTGAGAAGACGATATTTAGGGTAGAGGGTGATGTGTAACTACCAGTAGCGGCTGCGCTATGGAGAGAGGGGGAGCGGGTGTGTGTGCGCGCACTCCCACACTCTGGCTTGCCTGCGCCTTCTCCCGTCTTTGTTTGTCTCCTCCGTGCAGTGTAGGTAATGGTGTGTGCAGCCTTCTCCGGAGTGCTTGGTAGGTGACTCTGTTCCACCTTGCACGTGCTACTCCCTCACATTTCCCTTTAATGCTCTCCATTATTCGGGCTGCATTAATAATGTTTGCAGGCTGATATCTTTAAAATTAATGAGGTGTTTACTCTGAGCCAAGAAACTCATTGAAATTAAAAAAGCTTTCTTTTCCACCACTACCCCCCCCTTTCCCTCGGTAAAAAAGTGGACAAACAAGCCACAATGTAAGCTTTGCTAAAAAACCAAGTAGAAGAGGCAAGGACTCAAGCCCTACTGCAAGGAAGGTGTGAAATGGGATTAGCTGGTGCCCAGCATTATACATCAGTCAGGTTCAAATCACAGCTGTATTTAAGAGGCCTTGTTTTAACAAGTGCTTTACTAGAAAACTGCATACCACACCTTCTAACCAATGGAGGGTTTCTGTGCCCTCAATAATCGCTTATTTCACCACCACCACCATCCTCCTTAGCAGCTAATTATCCATTGTAACCATAGCACCTTATTGTAGTCTAATTTTTTCCTTCTTATTCAAAAGGTTTGTTTCTAGGAGAATTCAGCTGTGCTTAATCCTGACCTGTCTATAGTCTCTAGCTTTCGGGCAGGTTACCTGGTTGAACACTAATGACAAGTCTACTGGCTGCAGAAACTTGCTGCAGACTACATGTCAGGATGGTTTGTCGGGAGGGAAGGAGGAACGGTGCCCCTGGACTGCAAAGCAGCAGGCTTCACTGTCCTGCTCCCCACTGCTCCCTCCAGGCACCTAGTGGACACATTTCCCCAGGAACAATGCAGCCAAAAGCATTCCTGGTGGCGCATCTGAGAAGCCTGGGTTCTTATCAGGTCTGTGCTGAGCAGCTGTACTTCTCAGATCTGGAAACTACCAGTGGTCTCTGAGGATCCTGCTGGTGACAGGTTAGCTAATCCCTCAAGATACTTAAGTTAATAATATGATAATTTTATGCATTTGCATCTGGAATAATTAATAATTTACTTAATGTCACACAGGATATTCATATTGAAGAGACATTTTTCTCCTAAGTTTGGTTGCTGTGTGTGGGTTTCTTCTTTCTTTCTTTTTCCTTCTCAGCAGCAATTAGAAGTGAGAATGTTATATGTGCTGAAAGGCGTGAGGACGCCTGCTGCAGGCTGGTTCGGGGCTCTGTGTCTGAAAACCATCCTCTTTATGTTCATGTATGTAACCGCTCCAGCAGGAGTCCAGGATCTAAGGCTGAACCTCTGGGCTCGGATGCAAATGGATGTCTGGAGCCATCTGAATCAGCTGTGCTTAGGTGATACAAATGAGAAGATGCAGGAGAGCAGAGATTGCTCAGCCTGATAGGGAAGGTGAAAGACTGCAGAGAAGTGGGCAACAGGGACAGGAAGAGGGGTGGAACCTACATTGAATTGAATCTGTGCAAAATCTCCAGCGCTGTTCTGCAGGATGCGGTAGGTTGAGGACACAGAAAGAAGTTCCCACTCACTGTCATTCAAAAGTGCCTTTTGGTCATGTGTAATGTCTTCTGTGCTTCTCAGGAAGGCCAGGTCTACATCTTCCACTGAAAATAACAGAAACAGTTGATTTCCCATAGAAACAGGCACCAAAGACAACCCACTTTTCTAATTCCCAATTAAAACCCTTCCTTTTAATTCTTGCTCCCATATGGACAGTTTTACTGAGATGGGGGTCCAATATACCATTTTGAATTAGGGGTAATGATGAGGAACAAAAACTTTCTGGTAGTAAAAAAAAAAGCAGCTATGAACTTAGCATTTGCACTCCATTGTCTGTAGAATGAGAATTCTGTAACGTTCTCAATGGCAATGGAAGCCTAATATTCTGTTTTCAAACCAACAGCAGCAAAGGGCCCTATCTCTGGGCGCAATACTGTGGTTAGTCTGAATTGCACCAGGAGCCAAATAATTGCAAGAAGATTTTAGATTTATAAAAAGTCAGTTATATGCAAAAATAAAATCAATTGAGGGACCACATAACATAATTTCACCTTTGTGTGCCCACCCAGCACAAGTGTGTTTGCCCACTAGCAGACTACACCTCTCATGACTTACCTGTGTGCAGAATGCTACTAAAGGTTAGGCTGCAATTCTGGACATCAAATGGAAAAGCATATGTCTCCAAATTGCATGCAGAGACCACCTGGATGGGCTTGGAGTGTTTAATGGTCCCAGATGAGTTCACATAGACATAGGGAAGGTCAGGTGATCTTTCAATGTCCACACTGTGTGAAACACAAGAGATCTTGTTGTTACAGAGTGAGCTTTCATCATTTTAATACATAAACAGAACTGATTATGAGATGGTAGTGACCATATATCATCCCAGACTAGCCCAGAAGTGCAAAGACTGAATCACATTGTCCATGAGACAGTTACCTGGCAAACGTGGTTTCAGCGATGACAGCCTCATGGGCCAACTCACTTGCTACTGTTAAAACACAGATATAATCCATGGCAACATCAAGCATTAGCAATCAAATCTTTATCTTAAAGGGCTTCTCAGGTGGCGCTATGGCAAGCCACTCCAGTATTCTTGCCTAGATAATCCAATGTACAGAGGGGCCTGGTGGGCTGCTGTCCATAGGGTCGCACAAAGTTGGACACGTGGATCTTCTTGACCCAGGGATCGAACCAGGATCTCTTGCGTTGCAGGCGGATTCTTTACCAACTGAGCTGTTAGGGAAGCCCAAATGCTTAGGCTTTTAGAAAGTGTCAGAATGCCAGTTTATTAATTCAGAAAGAGAGATCCAGGGGCTTCCCTGCTCATGCAGTGGTAAAGAATCCGTCTGTAATGCAGGAGACACAGGTTCAGTCCTTGGTTCAAGAAGATCCCCTGGGGAGGGAAATGGCAACCCACTCCAGTATCCTTGCCTGGAAAATTCCACGGACAGGGGAGCTTGGTGGGCTACAGTCCGTGGGGTTACAACGAGTCCAGCACCACTTAGCAACTAAACAATAGCTGGACACGACCTAGCAGCTAAATCAAAGAGACACAGCAAGGAGATACGCACCTCTCAGAGGTGCCTGTGCTTTCTTTACCTTTCTACCCAAAATCGACTTAGAGGGGCTGCCTGCCAGATCCCCGCCCAGCCTTGCTTTGTTTGTTACTGGGAGAACGTAACCATGGTTGAAGCATATGTGAGTGGGACATGGCTGTATTGTAGGAAAGGCCTGTTTGTAAAGCCAGATCATGACCAGGGGATTGATTGTGTCAGGCTGAAACTTTCCAGGAGAAATTGGGCGACAAGTGATATCCTAAAAGCGTCCCTCTTCACAGCAAGGGTGACAAGCGAGGCTTCCTGCTCCCTGGCCAAACCCAGAGCTCCTGAGCAGGAGGCACTTCCTATCCTGCCCCCATTTGTTTGTTTTAACTCATTAGTTAATTGATTAATCCAGACAAATATTTGTGTGCCTGCTGTGTGCCAGGCCCGGACTGTAAAGTAATTCATGAAACACGTCTGATCTCTGACTCATGAAACTTAACCGTTTATTAGGGAGGGAATAGGTACTACACAGCAAACAATAAATAAATACAGTTGTGATATGGGTTTCAAAAGGAGCATACAGGTTGTGCGATAAGGAAACATCAAAGGGTGATTACCAGATGTTTCTGGGAAACTGCTGTTTGAACTTCTGGTAAACAGCTGGTGTGAAGGGGGTTGGGGAGGGGGGTATGTGCAGAAGAAGGAACATTCCAGACACGGATTGGCATGCACAAAGCCCCCAGGTGAGGCAAAGGCACCTCGGCATGTTCTAGTAACTGAACCAAGGCCAGTGTGTCTGGAGCCAGTGAAGTTTGGCATTTTTCTCAGGGCAGTTGTGTCCTGGAATCCCCATCCAAGCCAGAATAAGGCCTGGGTAGAGGTGGAGGGATGTACTGACAGAGGAGAGAAAGTATTGCTAAAGAGCCTGGCTTTTTAAATCTTGCCACTGGGGCTTTTCAAAATAAGACAGTGCAGTTAGAGCAGCCTGCTTAATTTTGCTTTGAGCTCCTGGGTCACCAGACCAGTGTGGTGGTATTTGGTTTGTAAGTTGCAGAGGAGGGCCGACTTCTCATTGGAAAGAAGCAGTTCACAACCCAGGGCAGAGGGCCCTTGAAGCTGCGGATTTAAACCCCACACCAATGACAACCCACTCCACTATTCTTTCCTGGAGAATCCCATGGACAGAGGAGCCTGGCGGGCTACAGTCCATGGGGTTGCAAGAGTTGGACACGACTTAGGGACGAAGCCACCACCACACGCCCCTCTGTGGCACTTCCTGGTGGTCCGCTGGTTAAGAATCCACTTTCCAATGCAGGGATTCGGGTTTGATCCCTAGTCGGGGAACTAAGATTCCACATGCTGCGGGGTCAACTAAACCCGTGGGCCATCAAAAAAAAAAACAAAAAACTTAAAAACCCTCCCACTCACATCTCTTCCAGCCTGCAGCTTCTTGAGGAGGAGTCCTATTTGTAGAACCAGGGTCAGTTCTGATTTCTAAGGTTTCTTCTTTCAGTGGCTCGCGACTTGTTCAAATCAGTGTTTAACATGTGGATTTTAGGAGAGCAGCGACGGTTTTCATATAACCGGCCTGCTGTTTCTAAATCCCCATGCCTGCAGCTTCTTGAGGAGGAGTCCTATTTGTAGAACCAGGGTCAGTTCTGATTTCTAAGGTTTCTTCTTTCAGTGGCTCGCGACTTGTTCAAATCAGTGTTTAACATGTGGATTTTAGGAGAGCAGCGACGGTTTTCATATAACCGGCCTGCTGTTTCTAAATCCCCAACCTCCCTCGGCGGAGGTGTTCAGGTTCTACAGGAAACAGCCGGTGGGAGCGCTGAGGAGTTTCTTCCCGGTTTCCTTTCCTCCCTCTCCTCTCTTCTTTCCAGCTCCCAGCGTGTGTTTATAGGCCAGCAGTGACAACAACATGCCGCAAGCTGAGTGGCTCAAGCAACAGAAATGTAACATGTACTGTAAAAGTGTAAGATCAAGGTGTCAGCAGGGCTGTGCTCCCTGACTTGAACCAGCGGGACACCAGTCTTTGCGTTTGCGGCCATCTCTGCGTCCAGTTTCTCTTTCTGTAAGGACGTCAGTCATATCAGATTAGAACACATTCTACTCCATCACGGTCCCATCTCAACTATTTACATCTGCAATAACTCTGACTCCAAATGAGCTCACGTTCTGAGGTGCTGGCAGTTTGGACTTCACAGGAGTTGTGCTCAATTCAACTCACAATGCTGGCTAAAAAATGTTTGACTGTCATATTAAGCTAGCTAAGAAATTAAGCTCCATTCAGAGAAATGAACTAAAAGAGAAGGTGGCACAGTCCTGGCAGTCAGAAGCTGTGTATCCTGTGACAGTGTCGGTGTCCCTGGGGTCTTCTTTAAGGCCAACAGTGATGAAGCAGGAAGTGTTCTTGTCACATCATTCCCACCTGTTAGGGTTGCCAGACTTTGCAAATAAAAATCCAGGACTATCTGTTAAATTGGCATTTCAGAGAAACAGTACTTTTTTTTTTTTTTCCAGTGTAAGTATATCTCAAAGAATATATGGGGCATAATTATACTAGAAAAGTAGTCTTTGTTTATCTGGAATTCAAGTTTAACTGACCATCATGTATTTTATCTGCAACCATACACCCAGCTCTGGCAAGGAATAAAATGTCATGTTTTTGGTCTTAACCAGCAGACAGAGTCTTTCTGATTCAAATACCCTACAGTATCTGGTATTACCGCCAGAAGTATATAGACTGTAAAAGGTCAGCAAAGAACAGAGGCTTGAGTCACCCCACAGACAGACTCATGGCTTCCTGACCCACTTCTGATGTAGAACAGGGGACCTCACACAGGCTGAAATGTACCAGCTTCTTTTGAGTTGTTCCAAGAGTTTGCTGAGCTGTCTTGGGCAAACCAGGTGGTGTCGGGGTCCCCATCCCTATCTGTCAGGTTGAGGGTGATGGTCACCGTCTCCACCCAGCACCTCCTGAAGACAGGGATCCAGGAGGCACTCCCCAGATTGTCACAGACCTGCGCCATCTGGGAATCGGTTAGAAACACAGACTCCAGGCCCCGCCCTGGATCCCTCGTGGTAACGAGACCCCCAGGTGTCTGAAGTGCTGCTCCCTGTGGTCTGGGTGGAACCTGCTAAGTAGGCTTTCAGAGGACCCTGTGCTCCCAGCCCCCACGTTCAGGGAGGGAAACCCCCTAAATCCAGGAACTCATTTGCATCTTTCTGTTCTCATCCAGTTTTGGCTTTTCTAGAACTGTTTTTAGTCTGAGGAGTGGGGGGTTACTGTTGGGTGGATTTGGTTTTGAGCTGGGGCTGCCACTCTGCAGGAGTCACGGGCACCTAGGTGTTCCTGGCACCTGGAGAGAGAAGGCTGGGTGTGCAGGGCCTGTTCCGGAGAAGGGCTGGTTTCACAGGGAGGAAGGAGCACAAGGACCATTCCCTGTTGGTCGCGGTGGCTTTATCACCATCAGCTGCCACGTAGCATTTAACAGCTGGAGATGAAAAGCCCAGGGACCCCCAGGGTCCCTCCCCAACACCGTAGTGTGGCCCCTGTTCCCACAGCCCTCCCAGGGCGAGACACACAGCCCCATCAAAATAACCTCGGACAGATGGTTTTAAGGCCTCATTCAGCTGAAAGCCTTTGTCCAGGGCTCAGAGTGTGTTTTGTTCCCTTGCTAGCGGGTAGGAGTTAGCCCTTTGCTTATATCACGTACTTAGGAGATTGGCGGCACATACCAAACGGAGCCCCTGTTTGTAAGATGAGCTTGTGGGAGACAAAGAGGGAAGAGACGGGGGCGACAGTGACTCTGGAAGTGGAAACCTGACTTGATCACAGGCGGAAGCTGCCCAACCAGGACATGTGGTCTGTCCAGCTGCAGGAGACTTGAGACTCAGAGTCTGGCCTTGTCCTTTTACAACAAGGAAGAGAGATGATGGAAGTTCCTAAGGATACACCAGTAAGGACAGGGGGTGCTGGGCTGTCACACCCCTGAATGCGAATGGGGCAGTGGGCGTGGCTCCGGGGGCCCAGCGAGGCCGGCAGAGAGCTGGCTCCATCCTAGTCCCCCTGGCCAAACAGCTGCCAAGATCCCCTTTCGCCCTGAGCTCCTGTCTATGAATAAGAGACAATGAAAATAAACCCAAATCTTCACTGCCCTCACCGTATTGGATGGCATCTGAAGAAGCGTGGGAGTTTATAGCCAGCCCTGGGTATAATCTTTTTTTGTTGTTAACTTATTAAACTTTCTTAGTCTGTTCAGGCTGCTGTAACAAAAAACAGACCAGGTGGCTTATAAACAACAGAATTGACTTCTCCGAGTCCTGGAGGCTGGAGTCCGAGATCTGGGTGCAGTCTGGTCGAGTGAGGCCCCTCTCCCAGGTCACAGGCTTCCTGCTGTGTCCCTACGTGGTGGGAGGGGCAGGGGCACACTCTGGAGCCTCTTTGATAAGGGAACTAATTCCATTTATGAGGGCTGCACCCTCAGGGTTTAAACACCTCCCAAAGGCTCCACCCACGAATACCATCATCTTTGGGAGTTGGGAGTCCAGCGTGAACTCTAGGGGGGACACCAGCATTCAGTTATTATTTAAGTGTAACAGTTGTGCAGAAAAGTGGACGCACAGTCATTGGTCAGCCCTAGGTAACAGCCCCTCAGAAGTGTGTCCCTTTCCTTTGCTTTTTATCCAGTCCCCCTGTTACCGCCCAGAGAATTTATGCCACGTGGAGCTCCTGAGGTTTAAGCAGGGGCCACTGAGTTGCTGTGGCTAATTGTTAACCATCCTGAAGCCTCCAAGCTGGCAGCATCTTTGAATAGCTGCCTTCCCTCCCCCACGTGGCCATTTCTCCTGAGCAAATCTTTTCTTCTCCTATCTAGCCAGGATTTTTTTTTTTTTTTCTTGCTTGCTTAGTTCTTACTGCAGTAATTTTTGTCCTTAATTAAACAGTGAACCTGACATTTTTATCCAAGTTAAAAACAAGGCTGAGATTTTAGACATTTTTTTGGTGTATGATCTTGAGTTGTTTTTTCTTTATAGCCCTCAGTTCACATTGTCCCCTCGGTAGGCGCTCTTCAGGGACCGCACAATTTCTGCCCAGGCCTCAGGCTTGTGAACCACAGTGAGCCTGAGTGTGTGCCTGTGGTGTTTCTTTCTCGAAGGCCTCAGGCAGAACTATACAGCCTTATAGAAAGAAATGGTTCACCAGGAAAACTACGCAGAGGCTGGACACTTACTTGCAGGTTCTCTTTAAGGAGTCCCTCATTTTTTTGCTAAATTTTTGTATCATAAAAATATCCTTGTCTTCCTACATCCAGTGACACTGGAGAAAAATATATTGCAACAAATCGTGCAGTTTGCAGTTAAAATGGTGACTTTGAAGATTCTTTCATTCTCTGAACAGCCTGGGGGAGAGAGAGAGAGAATGTGTGTGTATATTAAGTTTGCTAAGGCTGCCATGATGCAGCACCGCAGACTGGGTGGTGTGAACAACAGTGAAGCATGCACACACTTAGGGGCACAGTGGGGTGAGTTTTTGCACCCGTGTGTGCCATGCACCCATCCCCCAGGGCAGGAGGCAGCCCTCCTAGCTTCCTCAGACCCCTCCGGTGAGCGCCCCCTCCCAAAGCAACCACTGTCTGCTGTCATGTTTTTCTCATTAGTTTCTCCTGTTCTCGCCCTTCATTTCTCCCTGATTTCTTTAAACTGGCTCCATTGTCTATATGGACAATGTGTTGGGATCCCCTGGTGACATTAAGCCATGGATTTCTGGGCCATGTCCAAGCTTCTGATTCACTGGCCCTGGGGTGGACGTGCAGCAGCGTGCATCCCTGGGGAGGCTGGTGCTGTGGTACCTCGTTACAACTGTGTGTCATGAGATGTTGTAACCCAGGCACCCGGAGACGAAAACTGCTTGGGTTGTTTTCGTAATGGTGCTGTTAAAAACCATGCTGCCATGCCCCACCTTTTGCAGGTGTCATTTTGAACCTGGCAGATACGGCTATACGACAGGTTCCCAGAAGTGGAATTGCCATATCCAAAGGCCGATGGTTTGTAATCTCAGTGGAAATTTTCAAATCGCCTTTCCAAAGAGGTGGTCCATTTCACATCCCACCACAGGCTGAGAGCCTGGTTTCCCATAGCTTCAGTAAGAGTGAGCGACCAGCTCTGGATTTATGCCAGTCTGATAGGGGCATCTCATTGTGTCTGTAGTTCGTTTCTCTTCTCAGTGAGGTTGAGCATCCTTTTAAATGTAGAAGGGCCATCTGTGTTGTTTTCCTCTGTGAATTGTCCAAATCCTTTGCCCATTCTTCTGTTGGGTTTGTTACCTTTTCATCCTCAGGTTCTAGGAGCTCTTCATACATTGGAAGATCAACCTTTGTTTCTAATCCGAATTATAAATATTTTCCCCTCAGACATCATTTGCGTCTTGATTTTGCTTTTGGTGTCATGTCAGAGTTCTGGATTTATTTATTGTGTAGAAGATTCAGAATAATGGGGAAACAGTTGCCCACAAGCACAGAAACCAATAGAAAGTAACTCATAAATCCAGGTTTGCAAGGGTGAGGAAGGAAGCTCGGAGCAAAAGAGGCATCCAGGTTGTACAGTGGTGTTCTTTGAAGCACCAGGTTTCGGGACAAAGGCAGCACCCTCGCTGGCAGTGACTGGACTTTAAGCGGATGTAGAGAGAGAATGGGGCATCAGCTGTAGCTGGCCACTGGCCAGCTTAGGTCCCTGGGAGGAGGTCGGACCCTGCACAGCTATATCCAGACAAGATGGGACTTGGGGAGGCAGGCAGGAGAAGCTGCTTCCAGGTGACACCAGGGAAAACAGGAAAATGTCCATTAGTCATAGGAAGCAAACAAAGCCGGAGGTGAGAGGGTGCTCCCGAAAGGGCCGGCTCCACCCGAGGTTGTCGGGACAGCCAGGCTCTTCCTGATCACGTTGGTTCTCTTTTTAAATTGTTGTCGTTCAGTTGCTAAGTCGTGTCCAGCTCTTTGTGACCCCGTGGGCTGCAGCACACCAGGCTTCCCTATCCTTCACTTTTAAACTGTGATCAGAGATAAAGTGAGTGCCACTTTTGACAGGAGACAGGATGAGTCACTCATAGAGGGAAGGTCATTGTTGAAGGTGCTTCTTCTAGGGCGAGGTTAACCCCTCCGGGGGGATATACTGACCTTCTCCATCATGGTGCGCAGGAAGAGGACTTGGAATATGGGCGTTGGGAGGTGTCAGGAGGCATCTGGGCTGGGGATTGTAAATCAGTGGCCTGTGGTCAGAGCTGGCTTATATGTGTATTTTCTTTGGCCAGTTTGGTAATTGGCCCATAAAGTGTTTTTACAATTTTGGAATTAGTCACCAGCATTTTAAAATCAGATGATTTCATGTAGGGAATCTCTCTCTCTCTCTCCTTTTGAAATACAGGGCCGCACCCCTCCAGTGGCCTTCCCCTTCCTTCCCTCACCCCCTCGGGGCAGACGCTCTGCACTTCACCACAGTCGCCACTCCTCTCTAATGTGCCCGCAACACCGAGACTGCCTGGCAGCCACCACGTATCCCAGTCTGAATTGTTGGTTTTCTTCCAGCAAGGTTAAAAGGGATGTCACTCCTTTCTTAAACTTGTTTCTCTCTGAAAGTGGAAATGTGAAAGGCAGACCGGGAGGGCCCTACAGCGGAGGAGAAGCAATGGGGAGCTCTGTGGTCCTGAAGACTGCTGGTGAAGCAGACCCTGGGTTGAAAGGACTTAGCTGAAGACACCTGGACCACTTTGCTCACTGCGTTCCCCGCCTGGTCTCTGCGGGCGTTTTGCTGTGACTCTGGGTTGGAATCACCTCTCTGGTCTAAGAGCTCAGATGTGCCAAAACATACTCTTCTTAAAAATCGCAGCAGCTCAGAAACTTCCCTGGTGGCCCAGGGGCTAAGACTCTGCACTTCCAGGGGTAAGAAGTGTGGGATAGTTCCCTGGTTGGGGAAGTAAGGTCCCACATGCCATGCAGTAAAGCCAAGAAAGGTTTTCTTTCTTTTCTTTTTTTTTTTTAAAAGGGACCTATTGGCTATACCCCAGTAGAAAATAAAAAGTTTTTTTTTTAAAAAAAGACCTAAGCTTTAATTTTAAAAAATCCCAGTAGCTCACTGCCAGACTGTTGCCATTCTTTTCTGAGAGCTCATACAAGGCGGGGGTGCTGCTTAAAGGGTCAGAGCTCTAACATGGGGGGAGAGAGGATTTTTTAAGAATTTGTTAGCAACCCAATATTTGAAAAGAAAAAAATCCATTGTTTATAACCTCCTGGAAAAACATAGGTTTCCGACCTCCATAGCTCCGTGGTGAGCAGAAGGGGCCAAACCAGTCCCTTTTCCTGCTTTGATCAAGGGCAGGAGGGTAGCAGATACGAGGAGAGCAGTGGAGATGCTGTGCGTGAATCAGAGCACAGCTCGTGAGTGTTTGTGTGATGCTCCTTGCTCTGTGGTAGGAGAAAGAAGTCCAAGGATCAGCTTCTCGCCAGTCAGGGCGGGGGTCATGAAGGGGGGTCCTGTTGACCCGAGGTGGCTTTGGGGGCCGGGCTGGGCTGTGGGACACAGACCTGAGAAATGGCCCTGTCCCCTAACCCTGTGAGGCCTGCTGCTTCATCCTCTCTGCTTCCCCATGGATGGGGACAAGGACCAAACAAGACAGCACGCTGATGCATTCTGAAACTGTGGGCGCTACCAGAGGACAGATTCCAGAGGGAGCTTGAGAACCGTTCCGCACGGCCAGCCCACCAGCTGTGAGTCCATTGCCCACATCTCTCTGAATTTGTCTTCTCAGACATCACGCTGCCACCCTCCGAATGGAGGGCACCCCTGCACCCCACCCTGGCCTCCTATGGGCACCTCCTGACCGCTCTCCTGGCCCTCTTCCAGCCCACGTAACCCTTCCATCTGACAGGAAGAGTGATCTCTACAGAAGGTGTCTGTGACTCAGTGCTCTAGAACCTTCCCTTGCCTTTGGATGCTTGTCGGGGGTGGGGCGTGCCATGGCCTGCTCACCCCTGCTCTCCAGGTCACCCAGTCCTCTGCCCACCAGGATCTTCCCTGGTCGCCTCTACCCAGACCTCTGACCGGCACACCTCAGCGGCACACCTCAGTGACGCCTCCTCCCCAGGGCCTTGCCCTCATCATTTCCTGTCCACGTCATTAGCACTCATCACACCTGGCCACTGTTTTTTTTTTTTTGTCATGAAATACGCCTATCATGAGATATACAGTCTTACCCGTTTCTGAGTGTCCAGTTCAGTAGTGTTAAGCACACTCATACTGTTGGTGCAACCTCCAGAACGCTTCATTCTGCAAAACTGAAACTGCATCCATGAAACAGCGGCCCCCCCCCATCCCTTCCCCACCCCCCAAGTCCCTGGCAACCACCATTCTTGTTGTCTCTGAATTTTTCTCCTCTGGGGCCCTCCGGCAATGAAATCATGCGATGTTCATCTTCTGGTGACTGACTTATTTCACTTGGCATGAAGCCCTCACGGTTCTGTGTGGCATGTGACAGGTTTCCCTTCCTTTTTAAGGCTGAATAGTATTCATGGTCTGTTTTATGCATGGACCATAGATTTTGTTCTTCCATTCATCTGTGGATAGACACGTGGGTGGTTTCTACCTTTGGTTCTTGTGATGTGTGTTGTGAATATGGGGTTTGCAGATTCTCCATCAAGATCCTGCTTCCAGTTGCTTTTCTTCTGTATCCGGAAATGGAATTGCTGGATCATCTGGTAGTTCTATTTTTAATTTTCCAAAGAATCATCATACAGCTTCTGATACTGACTACACCATTTTACATTCTCAAAACAATGCACAAATATGGTTCTAATTAGTCTACACCCTCACCAACGCTTATTCTTTTTTTTTTTTTNGCAGGGCCATGCCCACCTCATTCCCTGCCATGCCCCAGTGTCCAGCATGGAGCCCTGCCTGTGGTTTATTGGTGGGTGAGCAAATACGCATGGAGCTCTTATCAGCAAAGGAGGAAAAGAATGTTAGTCCACGCATCCCTTCTTGTTTCAAGAAGGATTTAAGGCTCTGGTCACATCTCTTTGGAAGCATAGTGAATGGGGTGATGAATGGAAGTAATTTGAAGAGGCTTTAAGACGGATAATCCAAAGTCTTGACTTTTTTTTTTTTAAAAAGATTTATTTATTGTGCTGGGTTTCCGTTGCTGCGTGGGCTTCCTCTAGTTGTGGCAGTCAGGGGTTACTCTTCGTTGTGGTCTGAGGGCTTGGCAGTTGCCACTCGAAGGCTCTAGAGCATTGGCTCAGTAGTTGGGGCTCACGGGCTTAGTTGCTCCGCTACATGTGGGCTCCTCCCCAACCAGCGATCGAACCGGTGTCCCGGCATTGCAAGGTGGATTGCTTATAGGCACTGGACCACCAGGGAAGCCCTTGACATGTGTTATTCACCTACTCTGGGGCCATGCTTTTTTTGGTTGAGTGCCGTTTTGCCTAATAAGGCTGGTCTTGATGGTGAAACTTTGCATGTATTATTTTATGGTTTCAAAATATGCTGCCAACTAGTCAGTCTCCGTTGATCCTCCGTTACGGAGGCTGGGAAAGGGTGATGCCGGCCTTGCAAACGGAAGGGCAGAAGCGTAGGCTGACCCACACGCCCGCCTCTTCCCTTCCTCCTGTGCTTCCTCCGTCCTGGGTCTCAGCCCCTGCCCGGGTCAGTCACCTCGACTGACAGGTCTCGGCCACCAACGGCCCTCCTCCCTCCCTGTTTCCTCTTCCGCTTGACTTCTGTCCCCCCTGGTTCTTTACCTGTCTCACTGGCGTCTGCCTCTGGGCCCAATGCTTATGCAGCACTGCTGCCAGAGTAAACTGTCTGAAACCCAGTTTCCGCGTTTTCCTGTTGAGTTTGAATTCTTCGATGTTTCCACATCGCCTTCAGGATCATGTCCACACCCTTTTATGTGGTACCCTGGCCGCCCTCAGCAGTGTGTCCTCGTCCCCTGCATCCTTAGCAGATGCCCCTCTGCCCAGGATGCTCCACCGCCCCCCACCCCCGCCCCCACCTGCCTACTCCTGCTTGCTCTCGAGCTTGTATATCATCCCATTTATCCTGACAGGCTACCCCACCTCCCCCGCCCCAGCTGGAGTCTCCCTCACCTGCCGTGGCCCCCTGTGTGGCTGTGTTCACCGCTTGCTGCCACGTGGCTGCCTGCCTGTCTGTAGGTCTTTGTACACTTATTTGTCAGTCTCCTGACTGGTCTGTGCTCTGCGAAGCTGAGGCAGTGTCTTTGGTCTCCGTCTTTCAGCAGTCAGCCCAGTGGCTCTCACAGAGCAGGGTGTTTGTGGAAGCAAGGAGGGAGAGGACGAAGGAAGGCTGGCCTGATCTCAAAGCCCATGTCTTCCTGCGCCCTCCCCAGCCCACTCCCCAGCCCCTCCACTGCCCACCAGTGCATTCTCCCGGTCCAGGGTGGCGGGGTCATGAGTTGGCTCCCAGAGCGACCCAGTCGGCTCTGCTTGGCTCTGTGGCCACCCTGAAACTCACTCACCCTGGCCTACCTTCTGGTAAATGCATCCCAGCAAAGAGAGATGACTCATGTGTGTGTGACTCAGCGCAAAGGCAGCACAGCTGGAGAGGTGGCCAGTGTGTCTGCCTGGGGGAGGGCGGGCCACGGAGCACCCGGGATCCAGGCCTGGGACCTGAGCTCCTGCAGGTCTGCCAACGGGAGCCTCCTCTGTCCATGGAAGGAGTGGTTGCACTAGCAGAGCTTTGCAAGACTTAAGATATCTAGAATTGCATCTCATTTATCACTACTGAATACTATTTTTAAAAATTTTATTATTTTTTTTTAACTTTACAATATTGTATTGGTTTTGCCACTATTTTTAATAACTTTAGTGTATGCTTATAGGCACTGGTAAGCAGACAGTGGAAACAGTGTCAGACTTTATTTTTGGGGGGCTCCAAAATCACTGCAGATGGTGACTGCAGCCATGAAATGAGAAGACGATTACTCCTTGGAAGAAAAGTTATGACCAACCTAGATAGTATATTCAAAAGCAGAGACNAAGATGGACTTTCCTGCTATCTTCTAAATAAAATAGAAGCTGTAACACTGATTTGTCTAAGAGCTATAACACCTGTCTCTTATACACATCTGATGGTGACTGCAGCCATGAAATTAAAAGACGCTTACTCCTTGGAAGAAAAGTTATGACCAACCTGGATAGCATATTCAAAAGCAGAGACATTACTTTGCTGACTAAGGTCCGCCTAGTCAAGGCTATGGTTTTTCCTGTGGTCATGTATGGATGTGAAAGTTGGACTGTGAAGAAAGCTGAGCGCCAAAGAATCGATCCTTTTGAACTATGGTGTTGGAGAAGACTCTTGAGAGTCCCTTGGACTGCAAGGAGATCCAACCAATCCATTCTGAAGAAGATCAACCCTGAGATTTCTTTGGAAGGAATGATGCTAAAGCTGAAACTCCAGTACTTTGGCCACCTCATGCGAAGAGTTGACTCATTGGAAAAGACTCTGATGCTGGGAGGGATTGGGGGCAAGAGGAGAAGGGGACGACCGAGGATGAGATGGCTGGATGGCATCACGGACTTGATGGACGTGAGTCTGAGTGAACTCCGGGAGATGGTGATGGACAGGGAGGCCTGGCGTGCTGTGATTCATGGGGTCGCAAAGAGTCGGACACGACTGAGCGACTGAACTGAACTGAACTGAACTGAACTGAAAGAGATTCACACCAAGATACAATTACAATTAAAATGTCAAAAGATAAAAATAAAGAAAATCTTAGAAGCAAGAGAAAAAACAACTTGTTAACACCCAAGGGAAACCCAATAAAGCTTTCAGTGGCTTTTTCAGCAGAAAGTTTGTAGATAAGAAGTGGCAGGACATATTCAAAATGCTAAAAGAAAAAACTTTCAACCAAGAATACTCCAACTTATGTCCACCCAGAGAAACAAATATTTGGCAGCCATCCATGAAGAAAAATAATGTCTTTGAGGGAGTTTGGAATCCAGGTAGAGCTTATGAATGAAGAGGACTGTTATGGGAATTCAAACCAGCACACCCATGTCAGGCCTGATGTTGTGGTTCTGGAAACACCCCTGTCCCCTTTGAGTTCAACTCCAGTCCCTTTTGTATGTAGTTCTATCACTAGCTACTGCTGCCAAGGGGCCTATGAAGAACCAAGCCTATCTGTTCCCCATGTGATAGATATGGCAGCTTCAGACCTAATCATGACCCCCAATGCCATTCCACTCTAGCACAGACTAGGGGCAATTCTTCCCAAATAGAGACCAGCTCAGTGACCACACCCCCTTGCAACCTGGTAACTATCCTGCCAATTGCAGACCTGACTATAGACCAGATAATAGCAGTTCCACTTTTATCCAACAATGATCTCAGCAACAGTTCCATCAATCCAGGATCCCAGCAGGAGAATAACATTACCTGCTAAAACCAATCTAAATCTTGGAAGGCATGTTTGTTTCTTCAAATGTGCATATCAGCTCAAGGCTAGATAGACCACAAGGAATCAGACAAATACCAATGAAGGTATTTGAAATAATAAAGTGCCAGTGACTGTTCCTAAAAAGATGGAGATCCATGAACTGCTTGACAAGTCATTCAGAATAATTATCTTAAAGAAGCTCAGTGTACTACAAGAGAAAATATACAACTACATGCAATCAGGAAAACAATACATGAATAAAATAAAGGATTCCCCAATGGCTCAGATGGTAAAGCATCTGCCCACAGTGCAGGAGACCTGGGTTCAATCCCTGGGTTGGGAAGATCCCCCGGAGAAGGAAATGACAACCCACTCCAGTACTTTTGCCTAGAAAACTCCATGGATGGAGGAGCCTGGTGGGCTACAGCCCATGGGGAATAAAATAAGAAGGCTAACAAATAAATACTATAAAAATGAACTAAACAGCAATACTGGAACTGAAGAATGTAATGACTGAACTGAAAACTTCAATGCAGACGTTTTAAAGTTTGGTTTATATATAATATGGAATATTATTCAGCCTTAGAAAAGAAGGAAATCCCATCATTGCAGCAACATGGAAGAAACAGGTAGTTATGCTAAGTGAAATAAACCAGTCACATAGACAAACATTGCTTGATCTTGGTTTTATGTGGCACCTTTATTAAAAGAAGTCAAACTCATAGTAACAGAGAGGAGAATGGTGATTACCACACGCTGGGGCTTAGGAGAAAAAAGATTATTTAAAAAGTGAAAGGTAGTTGCCAAGGAATGAAGGGAGTAGATCATCAGGAGTTATTGTTTAATGGATACAGCTTTTATTTTAACAAAGTGAAACAATATGAATGTACTTAGTGTTAGGGAATTAGAATAGGGAAAAAGGAGTCCAGAATGGTGGTGGCTAAAAGATAAGGAAGAGAAAAGCTAGCGAAAATAGAACATAGAAAGGTCCGAGGACCAGAGTGAGAACCTCAGGTAAAACAAACAACACTCCTGGCTGGCCCACTTTACATAGGACCTGTTTTTTTTTTTTCAGGATAAAGATGTTTTATATATATACGGTGGAATATTACTCAGCCATAAAAAGAATGAAATAATGCAGTTTGTAGCAATATGAATGGACCTAGAGATGATGATGATACTAAGTAAATAAGTCAGACAATGACCTGTATTATATGATGTCACCCATATGTGGAATCTAAAAGAATAATGTGAATAAATCTATTCACAAAACAGAGACAGACAGACATGGAAAACAAGCTTATAGTTACCAAAGGGAAAGGTAGGGGGAGGGATAAGTTAGGATTGACAGATAGGATTAACAGATGCACAATACTATGTATAAAATAGACAAGCAACAAGGAATTACATACGAGCTCAGGTTTCTGAGTCCACACTCTGAACCCCACCCCGTGCTTCCTCAATGAAATCTATAATCTGCAGTCCCGTTTTTACAGAGGAGGCGATTATGGCTCAGAGAGGTTGGTCACTTTTTTTGTAGTCACACAGTCAGGGAGCGATGGAAGCTGGTTGTCTCCAACCCCTAGCTGCAGCCGACAAGCCCTCCTGCCCAAATCAGGGCATGCCATGGGCTGGCTTCTCCTTACCCCTCCCCACTGGTGCTCCTGGGGCCCAAGGCCAGAGGGTGGGTGGGTTCTCCGGAATAAACTCTTTCTTCTCAGGCTGGCGTCACAGCCAAAGGGAAGCCCTTGATGGCACATTCCGCTCCAGTGTCCCTTCAGCTGTGGGTTGCAGAGCAATTCCTCCGCCAGGGGTGCTGAGGTGGCTCTCCTTGCCTCCGCAGACGGCGAGACGGTGCACTACCACTACGGCCTGAAAGACCTGGTCACTGTCCTGTTCTACATCTTCATCGCCATCATCCTGCACGCTGTGGTGCAGGAGTACATACTAGACGTGAGTGCCGGCTCTGGGCGGGGAGGTGGGAGGCTGAGGGGATGCGCGGGTGGAGCGGCCGCAGCTCGGAGGCCCCCGTCCCCTTTCGCAGGCCCCGGCTGGCCCTGAGCGGCTGACCTTCCACACCACACTGTGGTCCCCCTCCCCGCCTCCTAGTAGCCGTGTTTATTCACGGGAGGGAGCTGCCTGAAGTGTGTCAACACAGCATCATCGGGGCTCACCCGGCACGGGTCAAGGATGTTGCCTTTACATCTCAGCCAAAGACATCCACCTCGCCGCTTGTTCAGAGTGCTTGCCTTCAACTCAACGCTGCGTGCACGTGCAGCACTCACACGACATTAGCTTCAGCCCCTTTGTGGGGAGAGCCAAGGTGTTTGAAACCTGCCCGTTATCCATACACTTGTATATTAACACGCGGGTCCCTCTCTCTTTAGAAAATCAGCAAACGGCTTCATCTCTCCAAAGTCAAGCACAGCAAGTTCAACGAATCTGGGCAGCTGGTCGTCTTTCATCTCAGCTCGGTGATCTGGTGCTTCTACGTGGTGGTGACGGTAAGTGGTCCTCGTGACTGCTGACGGCTGGGGCCCGGGCGGCCGTGATATCGTGGTGGAAGAGGGGTCAGTGGTTTAGGAGTTCTGTGAAGCCGGGGAGCATCATCTGGTCCAAAAGGTGTCACGGTGATGACAGTGTACAGCTCCGGAGCTCTGTGTCCTCTCCAGGGCCCCCGCACCGTGCTGTCCCTTGAGCTGAGGTTTAGGTTCACCGTGGCACCTGGGTCACGGATTGAAGAAATCCAGGCTCAGATTTCGCAGTGGTCATGTGGTTCTGCAGCAGACAGGACTTGAGGCTCTGCTTCTGATTCACCACGTTGGCCTCCCAGGGCATGGCCAGCCCCGCTGTGTGCACAGCAGGCCCCTGAGAGTCAGCACCGCCCCCACCAAATGCCTGGAGGAGCAGGCAGCTGACCTGCCTCCCCTCTTTGCACAATACGACTCTTAAGCAACCTTTGATACAGCAGAATTCTTTTGTACAGCAGAATGTGGACAGTCCTTTGAGGTTCACTCTAACAAGCCGGTCTGCCAGGAAGTTTTTAATTCCCCAACCACAGCCTGGAGCACCTCTTGTCTGTAACCAGGTCTCTTCCTCAGGAGCTAGAATAGTCCTGTGAGAAATCCAGGCCAGAGGCTTGGAAAATTCTGCAACCTTGTGATCTTTTAGGAGCTTCTTTGCCTGCCTCCCCTGACCCCTCACCTCCTTCCTCTTCCTTAGCGACAGTGGCCCACTCTCCCATCCTCAGGACCCCTCTGTCCCTGGTCTGAACCCTGGGCCCACGTTCTCAAAGCAGGACCCAGCATGTCCTTCAGCTTGTTGCCTGTATTTCTGTTACCACAGAACACTAGGGATTTGAAACCCAGGGCCCCAGGCCTCTGTGCTGCGGAGCAGGCCCTGGGGCAGACTTTCGGTGTGGTCTGAGCGCGTAGCGCCCCCTGCAGTTGTGCAGCGCAGATGCAGCCCCAGGAAGTGTACACACCGCTGGGCTCAGATCTCTCCCTGCTGCTGGGTGTTTGGGTCCCGCGGCCTCTGGAGACCCGGAGCTCCCCTGAGGCAGAGCAACCCTGGGGTCCCTCAGATACCTCACTGCTCTTGCCTCGTCTCTGAATCACTGTTGCCCTTTCAGTCTCACCCCACCGTCCACCCGAGCTGTGACCCAGCTACTCACCCAGGGGATTTCCCACCCCCTCCAGAGTGTGCAAGTCTCCACGCCAAGTCCCTGCTTCTCGAGGGCTTGGAAGCGAGGCTCGTTAGTCTGGAGCGGTCGCGCTTTCCTGCGTTCACTCCTAACAGGCTTTTTCTGTGGTGACAGCCAGGCCTCCACTCAGTGTCTCCAGCTGGAGATAAGAGACCCTGGAAAGTTCCAGTGACCCCGGTCCTTATCCACGTGTGGCTCTTAGCCCTCACGTGCTCTCTCCACGCCATTCCAAGTGAAAGTGACTGAAGAAGAGAGGGTTCTCATGTAAAAGGAGTAAAAACAGCTAGGTTTTAAAAGTCGTATGTTTCTGTTATGAACTTTTTCTCAATTCTTCTCTTTCACTCTCCAGCCAGTTCATCAGCAGGCCCCCTGCCTCCACCAGAACATGGAGGGCCTGTCCCCTGCTTTCTGCCTGCATCTCTGCCCCCAGGCCGGTGGGTCTCTCCAGGGTCCACTTGACAACATGCTCTTGGCGTCTCGTGGGTCGAGGCCAGCGATGAGCTGAGTGTCCTGCAATGACAGGAGAGTTTCCACAGCAAAGACCAGTCTGGCCCTGGGCTTCACTAGTACCACAGCTGGGCAGCGCTGATCTGTAACCTAGGCCACCACCATCCTGGCTGGACCACTTGTAGAAGGAGGCTGTTTCCACTCCTGTATCCATCCACCCACTCCTATCCATTTTCTGCCCAGCCAGACAGATCTCCATAGGATGTACTCCAAGTCATGCACCCTCTGCTTTCAGAGCCGCTCGCCCACTTGCAGGGACACTGTGCTCTTTCCTGAGCTCTGGGCCGGCCTTATCCGTCTCTTCTCACTCACCTCAGGCCCTACCGTTCTTCTGACTTCCTGCCTTCCCGCCTCCTGGGCTTCACAGGCAGCGCTCTATCCCCTGACACCCATGCCTTCCGACTCTCCACCTAAGTGTCACCTCCACAGAGAACGCCCCTCCTCTTGATTCTGCTGCACTCTTCCCTCTACTCTGGTGTTTGCTTGTAAACGGGTGTTCTCTGCGGCCTGCTTCTGCCTCGCACTGCTCCCAGAATTGTGCTCACAGCTGGCCCCCAAGCTCAGTTCTCGGTGTGTTCCCAGCATGTACAGAGTGCTTTCTCAGTACTGTTGTGAGAGGGAATAAACTGCAAATGTATCTTCTTGTTCCAGCTTTCAGCAGTTTTTAAAGTAATCAATCACTTGTTTTTATGAATTCACAGATCTTTTTTTTTAAAACATGAGCCATACATAAAAGTTTATAAAAAGAGAGTAAAATTTGATCCTGAATCCCTCCCCCACAAAATAACCAGTTTTATCTTGGCACTGGATTCAGATTTCTCTCTGCATTGATGTAGGCAGGGTGATGGCGTTGTGGATGGGCCAACTGATCATTTAATAAGAATGTCAACCTCCTACCTTTAACCTAGCCCATCGTTCATCATCAGGGCAAAGAAACAGAACTCTACTGCAGAAATCAGGCTGGGTGGGCGCCTGGTCCCCATGTCTGGCTTCCCAGGGACGCCTCCCTTCCTAGTGTAGGCCTGCAGCTGGGTGCTCAGCGGGAGCCTTCAGGGCAGGTGTGCAGGTCAGGGCCGCAGCCTCCTGACAGACAGCCTGCCTGGAGTGGAACCTCCGCAGTGGTGTTCCTGAAGGACCGGTGGGTCCAGGGAGCAGCTGGCTGTATCAGGATTGGATTCTGCTCTTCCACTGGTGCTTTCTGGCTGTGGGGAAGGGGAGGGAGTGTGGCGGCTAGGCGGGCCTCCTTGCTGCCTAGTTGATTCGTAGAACCAGGAAGGAACAGAGGACCCCAAAGGCCCCCAGACGGCATGCCCGGCAGCAGGGAGATCTGGGGGCGGCGAGCCCACGCTCTATGTGCTGAGCTCCAAGGGTCCCGGCCTGGGCCTCCCTGGGCGGCTGCCTGGCCTGAGGTCTGGAAAAGACTGCTCTCAGAGCAGTGAGTCATTCTTCCTCCGGCTGCCCCGTGCGCCTCCCTCCTGCCCTGCGCAGGCAGGCAGCATTGTTCCGGGGCGTTTTCTCTGCCTGGCTTCACAGTTCTGATTTCTTTGTCTCCTAAGTGAAGGACCAAGCCAGGAGGGTCCCTGTTTACTATCCCAGGATTCGCTGGGCTTTAAATTTCTGTCAGTGCTGCTTTTCTTGGCCAGTCTTTTTTTTTTGGCAGCAATTCTCCCACCTCAGTCTTCGAAGTACCATCTTCCTCCTTAAGTACACTGGTGCTTCTTCCAGGAAGGAACGTCCTGCCTGCTCTGGTTTCCTGGAAGGGAGGGTGGAAGGTTGTGAACCTCTGTGCCCAGGGTTGGTGTCTGATGCAGGTGGCGTGTGGGTGGCAGCGAGGGGTGGCCTCAATGCAGAAAAGCCCTCTCTTCACCCAGCTCGCCCTGGAGCCTCCCACTACTGCCGGACTGTGAGGAGGAAGATGGAATGAGGCCGGAAGGGATTGAGGGGAGACCATGACTGCCCTGGGCCTGTGCCTGAGGGCGCCCAATCAGTTGGGAAGCTGTGTTAATGAAGCCCTGGTCATGGGTTTGGGGCCATGGGCCATACCTGAAATGTCCTCAGGTGTTTAGTGACTCAAGGAGTAGACTGGCCCTCCCGTGGAAATAAGGCTGAGGCTTCTGTAGCCACCTGGAGGTTCCCCTGTGAGCCACTGGGCCTCCTCTCCCCAGCACAGCCTGGTCCTTGGTCCTGGTGGGAACATCTGAAACTGTCGACCTCCTCATCCAAGCCACTAGCTCGGTTTCTTTCTGACGGACAGGACAACCAGGCCTGGGGTGCCGGGACCAGGAGGCTGGGGATGCAGCTCAGATTTCAGTTGTACTGCTGAGAAACCACCTCGTTTCTGGGGCTCCTTCCTTTCCCTGTCTCTAAACGGAGGTCAGGCTGCCATCACCTCCTGTGTCCTCTTTGAGCGTCCCGTTGGCCTCCTCGCTCTTGGTAGGTTGTTTCCTTGTATGTTTTGTGATCCTGGATAATAAAGCCATCTTTAGCAAGGCTTTGCGTGTCAGAACCCTGTATGTCCTTGGACAAGAGTATGTGCCAGTGGTCTCACTGGCCCGCAATACCACCAATGCTGAGTTCTTAGGTAGGGACTCCTGGACACACAGGTGATGTCTGTGTGCGCTCCAAACCCATGTGAAAGTGAATCTGAGGTTACAGATGTTCAGGAGGTCGTATTTTTTTGCTTCCATACTGAGCCGAAGGTGAGCAGACATTGACTTCTTCTCCCTCTGCTCTTTGTCAGATCTTTCTAGTCTCCCCTTCCTCTGGAGTGGTAGCCATTTGAGGGTCTTCCTGTCCCCATGTGGGTACATGTGCCCTGGTCCCAAGCCTCAGCCCCCTGCTCTGCCCTCCTGGGCCCTAGGGGTTTCGTCTTATTGTGAGCTCAGCTTTGCATCCGAAAGAACACTTGTTAGATTTCATGCAGCATGTCCAGGTGTCTTCTGATCGGAGGGTGTTCAGGTTGCCTCCCCTTACTCTGTAAGAGGCCCTGGGCTAGATGCTGGAGATGCAAAGAAGGGCTAGAAAAGACCCAGGAAAAAGGCCAGAGAAGAAGGCCCATGGTGTCCTGGCGCCAGGACAGGGACTGCACTTGGCAATGAGGGTCACACGGGACGCCGCTGGGGAGGCCTGTGGGGTCCTGCTGTTGTTTTTACTCACGGCTTTGTGAAAAACCAGAGGAGGCTTTTCATTTTTCCAGTGGACGGTGATTCTGGAGTTGATCTGCTTATTCACCCTGCAAGCATTTCCTGAGTGCCTGCATGCCAGGCATAATACTCGACACTGTCACATAAACATAAACTGTCACATTTATTTCTAACAATAACTCTGGGAGGGTATTTTTATCCTCATTTTACAGACAAGCCAGCTGAAGCTCAGGGAGACAAACTTGCTCGGAGGACGCGGCCAGTCAGGGTCAGACCCACAGTCAGACCCGGGTCTTCAGTCAGTCAGACCCCAGAGCAGGGCTCTTCCCGCATCATGGCTCTCTTTTATAATAAAGAGGCCGGCCAAGTGCCAGAGGGCCTCCGTGTTCACGTTTCCCGTTGCCACCTCGTTCTGTCATCGGGGGACTAAGTGTGTCTCTGACCCCTGACCCCTGGGCCTGCCCCGGGTCCCAGCTGGCCTCGCAGTCAGGTCTCAACGCGGTCTCTTCCCGCCCATGACAGGAAGGATACTTAACAAGCCCGAGGAGCCTCTGGGAAGACTACCCACACGTGTACCTCCCGTGAGTATTGTCACGTGCTGTCTGCAGGGAGGCGCGGGCCGGGTGCACCAGCTTCTCACCCCAGACTGGCCAGAGCATGGGCCAGTGGGCATGAAGACCGGACGCCCCCGCAAGCCTCTGGGGCCAGGGTCGTGGAGGCCGGTCTGGGAGCTGCTGCCTCTGCCAGTGCTCGCGGGTGCTTCCTGCAGGAGCTCGGGTGCAGGGTCTCTGCCTGGCTGCCGTCAGGGAGCACTGCAGATGGCGAGGGTCCAGAGGGCTTATAAACCCCAGACAGTCCTTCCTTGCATTTCTGGAGGCTGGCCGACCTAGCGTCTGCTGAGGCCACTTTTTGCTTCACAGATGGCATCTTCCTCACGTGCAGAAGTGGACAAGGGCCTTTATCACCAGGGCCCTAATCCCACTCGGGAGGGTTCACCCCTGTGCCCTCATCACCTCCCAGAGGCCCCACGTCCTGGTACTCTGTCACTGCAGGGTTAGGATTTCAAATGTGAATTTCAAAGGTTGGGGACGTAAGTGTTGGGTCTGTAGTGGGTTCCTAAACTGCCGGGAGGGAGTGGGAAGCAGAGCCACTGCCTGGAGCTCCGTGGGCTGCGCCTCCTGGCACCTGCTCACATCCATACCTGCATCTGTCTGAGCTCCATCGGACGCAGCACCCTCCCCACTCCTGTTCTGATGGGATACCAGGAGGGCAAAGCTGGGCCCGTGTGCTCCCGAAATGACTCTCAGCCTCTCCTAAGACCCTTAGAACAGCAGCCCTGGAGACTTAGCAGAGTTAGATCCATCCTCTGCGGCTGAGACCCCAGCCTTCCTCGGCACATACCCGCTGCCCACTACCTCCTCCCTGCCAGGGCTCTGGAATCAGGCCCCGCCTTAGCCTTTCCTCCTCTGGGCTGAATACCCCTGTCCTCTGCTCTTTTTCATCCTCGTGTCTTTTTATCGGCTTCCTGAGTCCCTCCGCATGTGGAGCAGTGTGCCGGCCCAGGGGTCTACTGCGTGCCAGCTGCCCGCCCCCCTCCCCGCAGCCCAGCTCTCCCCCACCCGCCCCTGCCTCAGCCCAGCTCCTCATTC
>SJYX01002275.1:216707-248814 GCA_006410675.1 Oreotragus oreotragus
AGCCTTGTGAACTCAGCCCAACTTCGGCTGGAGGTCAGGAGCGGGCAGACCCCCAGGTCTCCCGCACCTTGATGTTTAGGGGGTCATCTCAGACATCCGGCCGGGAGGGGAGAAGAGATGCCACCCCCCTGCTTCCGTCACAGCCGTCTCTCCTGCCTGGCCCTAGACCGTCAGTCTGCAGGCCAGGTCCCAGTGCCAAGAGTCCCCAGCCGGCCCACGCCTCACGGTGGGTGCTGAGCTCACAAACAGCCTCTCATTTGTCCGTCATGGCCCCTTGTGGGCTCTTCACAGGGTGTTCTCCCAAGCAGCCAGGAGGGCAGCTAGGCGGCCATGGTCCTCATGACCCCCAGGATCTGGAGCGGGGGGATCAGAGATTTGTCTGGGTTGCTTGCCGGGTGAGAAGTCGCTCTTCTAGAATGATTTCTTCTGCATCGTACCTCAGTTCACTTGAACCACCACCCACCTGATGATATGGAGCTTATATGTGCCGTGTTCTGGGCAGCAGGTTCTGGGCAGGCACGGGGAGTTGTGACGGGAGCTGGAATCACATCTGTCATCTCCTCCCAGCCGGCACACCCCCACGCCCCCGCCACGCGCCTGGAGCTGAGCCCGGCACTGGCTACGTTCTTCCCGGAGGGCTGGCAGACCGAGCGCTGCGGGGTCCTGGCTGTGCCTCCGCCCAAGCCCACTCGGCCCTTCTCCCTGCAGGCTGTGCGTGCTGCTGCTGGTGTGTGCCGCCCAGGCCTGGCTCATGTGGCGCTTCATCCACTCGCAGCTGCGGCACTGGCGCGAGTATTGGAGTGAGCAGAGCGCCAAGCGCAGGGTGCCTGCTGCCCCCAGGCTGGCAGCCAGGCTCATCAAGAGGGAGTCGGGTGAGTGTGGATCTGCGTGGGGCAGGTGGGCTCCCCCAGCACCCTGGACCAGACCTGCTGCTCCTCCTCCCCAAAGGGGGCTCTTTGGCTCCCGCCGGGGCCTGACTGGCACATGGCTGGGCCCAGATGGCTTGTCAGGGGGTCGGGGACAGGCAGGTGAGGCAGGGGCCCTTGTGGCCACAGAGGGCAGGGCGGCGGTGGGGTGGGGAGCTCTGGCAGGAAGCATGCCTTCAGGCTGGCCTTGGGGACCCCATCAAGGATGGCCGCCTGCCCTCATGTCCTCACCTGCCCCCTTGCTCTGCATCTCGGCCTGGCTGTCTCCCAGGATGCTGGCTCTGCCTCTCTCTCCAGGGGTGACCCGAGGTGACAGCGCTAGGGGCTGGCGGATGAGGGACACCCCCTTCTCTGGCCCCTGCCAGGTCCTGGGGCGCTGCCAGCCCCATGCTCTCCGTGCAGCCTGGGGGCCTGTCTGCGCCAGGCTCTGTCTTCTGAGTCACCGGCCTTTCTCCAGGTGTGGCCTGCTTGGCAGGGCTTGTGTGTGTTTCAGACACGTGTGCGGCTGGGTGTGGCTAGGAGTCAGGCCCTGCTGGGGGCAGGGGTGGCTACGGGGCGAGGCTGCAGCCAAATGAGTCTCTGACTCTGAGCAAGGAGACTCGGGTGTTGCTGACAAGAAAAGCGGAGTTTTTCGGGCAGGGGGAGCGTCAGGCAGGAGGGTACGGCCTTGTCCCTGCAGCCACTCCACCTCCTCCTGTCTGGCCGGTCAGCTTCCCTGAAGCTTTGCTGAAGCCGGCCAGTGCCCTGCAGGGCCCTGAGGGGAGCTGAGGACTCCAGAGGCCTTGGAGTGATTTCAGGGAGGGTCTGGGCTGGCCTCGGTGACCGTGTGTCAGCCCAGCCCCTCCTGCTGAAGGAGAGAGACCGCCCACCTTAGAGGGGATCAGGAGCCCCCGGAAGTGGCCTGCTGCTGTCCGTCGCCATGGGGGGCTGCAGCCTGGGTCCCCTCGGCTTGTCCCGTGCAGAGCCACAGGGCTGCCGGGCCTCCCCCCACCCTTCCGCACCCCCCTTCTGCCCCGCCCCCCGGCAGGGGCTCCTCCCCTTCTCTCTGCCCCGCCCCCCGGCAGGGGCTCCTCCCCGTCCCTTTGCCCCGCCCCCCGGCAGGGGCTCCTCTCCGCCCCTCTGGGTGACTGCCCCTCTTGTCTGCAGCTTCCAGGTGAAGTTCTTCTACTTGTGCCAGCTGGCCTACTGGCTGCACGCACTGCCCGAGCTCTACTTCCAGAAGGTACGGAAGGTGAGTGCCCGCTGCCCCTCTCTGACACCACTTGTCCCCCGCTCTCCTGCTCGGCCTCCTGGCCGCCCGCGCGCGCGGCGGGTGTGCTGAGTGAGATGCTGAGCCAGCACCTGTCAGAGTCTCCCTGACGTCCTCCAGGATTGTTGGGGCGGGGAGTGGTGGGGAAGCTGCCAGGTCAGCCTCTTCCCCCCCCACAGAGGACGTGCGACTTTGGGGGTAACCTGACTCATCTTCAGGGGAGCTGATGAGAGGTCTTTGCCTTTTCCACAGAGATTTCTTTCTAAACTTCCCTCTGACATTTCCAGAAGCCCTGTTCCCCAGTCCCTGTCTCTTCTTGAACCCAGTCTCACCCTCTGACCATCGAGTCACCTTTGGACTTTGTGCAGCCTGGTGCACGGGTCCCTGGGGGCACCCCCGTCTGCCTGTGTTAGAGCAGCGCCGTTCTGCACCCCTCCGTCCTGCTCTGCAGCTCCGCCCGCACCTTCTTCCCCGGCTCCTGCGTCTCAGGTTAGGGAGTCAGCACATGTGCCGTTTGTGTCTGTCTTCTGCAGGAGGAGATCCCGCGGCAGCTCCAGTACATCTGCCTCTACTTGGTCCACATAGCAGGCGCATACCTCTTAAAGTGAGTGGGACCCAGAGCGGGCCAGGTCTCTCCGCCTTTTATGTTTGTGCCCCTCTCCACACCGTCATTCAATCAGGAGGCACTGATCAGACACTCTTTATGTGCCAAGCACCATGCTGACACCCGGGACTACATAGATGGACAGTGGATGGTTCCTTTATGTTTACCGGATTTTTTCTCCGACGAGTAGGAGAGAAAACTACAAAGATAAGTGGGATGAACACTGTGCTACCACGTGGACCACCTGCCACGGGAACCCAGAGGAGTGACCGCCTCAACCCGAGACAGAGCTGGGAGGGATCTGAGGCAAACTGCCGACCCAGGGCGTTGCAGGTTGCCGGCAGCCTGAGCGGGGCTCCCGCCCCACGCGTCCAGGTGGGGGCGCTGCCAGAGCTCGTGGCCCTGGACTTCCCTTTGGTCCGCAGTGAAGCGTAGAGTAGGCACTGCTTGGCTGTCCCGAGGTCAGAAGCGTGGCCATCACCCCGAGTGTGTCTGTACTAAAGAGAATCACCGCTGAGCAGGATGTGTCTTCTAGTTTGGAGTTTTCTCGGGCTGGGTTTTTTAGCAGGACAGGAACGCAATGCGCTGTGTAACCTTCTCAGGTGCCCCGGGGGTCCCGGCCCTGGGGTCTTCTGGCTCTGCGCTACAGGGCTTCTGTGAGAATGATCAAACAGGGCGATCCAGAGCCAGGTCCGTGCTCCTGTCTGGAGGCTGGAAGCAGCCTCCGTGCCTGGACAAGCCTCTGAAGGGCACAGGCCGTGCGGGGCCCGCTCTGCTCTTGGTGCTGCGTGCAGGGCAGGTCTGAGCAAGCCAGCCTGCGGTCACCCAGCAGTGAGGCAAGGACGGGCTGAGGGTGCACAGGCAGGACCGCTCGAAGGAAGGGAAGGAGCATCCGTCAGGAAAGTCTCCCGTGGTGGGCAGGGTGAGGCGGTGGCCCCTTTGTGGTGGAAAGAGCTCGCTGAGGAGGGGACTTGGTCGGGGGTGAGTGGCAGAGTCAGGCAGGTGGAGACCTTGGGGGTTGCTGTGCAGGAGAGGGGACCCCAGGAGCAGGGCCCTGAGGTGGGAGCGGGGCTGGGACGTGAGGCTTGCGACGGCCAAGGGCACGATCCCGCTGGCCAGCCTCGGCTGTGTGGAGACCCTGGCCACCCTCAGTCATGCTCGCGACCATCCTTAGGACCCAGAGAGCTCGTTTAAGAGGCCAGTTCACTCGCACATGTTCGTACGTTGTGTTGAGTTTTGCTTCTTCGTGCGCCTCTTAGCCGTGAAGACCTGCATGACAAATCGGGCAGTGGGTCTCCCTCCCACCAGCGCCCCCGTATTTCTGCACGCGCACAGCTCAGCTACTCGTCATGAACACCTTTTCTGTGCTTGGCCCCACCCTGGGCCAGGTGATGAACGCAGAGTGACAGGTGCTGTGAAGTCAGCCAGGTCCACGGGGGGAGCGGGTAGGGGCAGCGGGCCCAGCAGGTGAAAGGCCAGGCTCGGTGTGGGGAGAGACTGGAGGGAGCAGAGCTGAACCGCGGGGTGAGGCAGGGCCCCAGGGCAAGGGGTGTCTCACGGGGACTGTGGGGCGCGCGTGTGTCTCCGCAGCCTGAGCCGCCTGGGCCTCGTCCTGCTCCTGCTGCAGTACTCGACCGAGTTCCTCTTCCACACGGTCTCCCCCCGCACCCCCCCGCCTCCCGCTTCAGACACAACAGAAACACCACGTCCGTCTCCTTTCATTCCCAGGTTACCACGAAAATGGGGTGGTGAAAGCCGAGAATGGAACCTCCACACGGACTAAGAAACTGAAGTCTCCTTAAGGCCAAAATGCTGAGAACAGGAATCCTCTGGTGGGGGCCAGCAGGGAGCGCCCCCACCTGCCTTCCAGCTCCAGACGCCCCGCCTCAAACAGCACAATCCTGTCTTCACACAGGGCCTTTTCCTCTTCCTCATGTCTCAGCTGTCTCCTCTTCTTCCTCCGTGAACCGTTCTCAATAAAACCAAAAATCTCCCTCTCTCCCTTCCTCAGAGCGCCTCACCTCCTCACCTCGGTCCCGGGTGGGGTTTGCTAGAAGCCCAGGCTCTCTCACGGTTCCTTTTCTGTTGGCCTCCTCTTTCTCTTCCTTCATGGCTTGTTTCTCTTTCTACTCAGTGTACCTTATCGTGCAATTTCTCCATGTCTGATTTTTTACAACGAGAGGAGGCTAAGGCTGCAGTGCTGGCCATCCAGCACCCAGTCCCTGGGACTTGAGTCGGCCACCCCGTGCCATGGAGCCTCCGCCAGGCCGGCCGTGGCCCCTCGGTGATCTCTGTGCGGATGGGCAGCAGCAGCAGAGGCCGACCCTCTTGGATCATCATCTTCTAGGTGCTGATGAGCTGACGAGATGTATGTTCTGCACATGCCGTCTTGAGCACCCCTACTCCCCATCCCGGGGGCCCTTTCTGGTCCTAAGTGCCAAGGCATTTGGCTTTGGGACGTGATGACATGTTCCAGAAGGACGGTGGTGACTGAGTTGGCCGGTCACGCGTCGGCAGCCACCCCTGCTCTCTGTTGGGGGCCTGCTAGAGGAGGACGTGTCATCCCACTCTGCAGCAAGAGCAGCGGGCGCCTCCGGAGAGAGAGCGCGGCAGAAACAACGGCATCGACCTGGCCTTCTGTGGCACGTCCAGCTGCGCTGCGCTTCCCATCATTCACCAGCAGCCAAACCAAACGGCAGTTAACAAACAGCCCGGCGGGGGACGTGCCGGTTCTAAACCCAGCAGCCCTGCCTGTTGGGGGCTGGGCCTGCCCCTGACTTCATCTCTCTCGCTGCAGGAACACTAAGCTCCCCGGTGACCCCTGGTGCCCCAGCGAGGGTCACCTAGGCCCCTCCCCCGCGAGCCTCACTTGCCGACTGTCCTACGGCGTTGGCGTTGTCGTCCGCTGCTGTTTGCTGAGCACGCCCACAGCATTTTAGACGGTATAAGCCCAGGCTGACTCAGAATCACTCTGCTGGTTAGGAGGGCAGACCCAGCCTTGTTGACGGGAGTCTTTTTGCACCTTCCCCACCACGTGTTCCCCCCGGCCCCGCAAAGACAAGGCTTCCAGGCCGCACGGGGCCTTGTGAGGACTCCAGCAGGGAGCGAGGCTCTCAGGAGACCTGAGTGCCGTGTGGAGCTGGTGGGTTGCAGGCATGGTAGTGCCATTTGAGGGGCTGCTCTTCCTGACATTAGAACAGAAAGTAAACCTTGAGTTATTACCCAGCACGGGGGAAATGGATCTCTTCATCAAGGCAGCTTCCTTCTCCAGGTCACTTGCCCCAGAGAGAAGTTTTAACCTCCCAGTGCCTGGAATTTGCTTCCTGACAGCTTGGTAGACCTCGCCTCTCTGCTCAGGGTGAGGCCCTGGAGAAGGGAAGGGGTTCTCTTGATTATCATTAGGAGAGGAACAATGCTTGTGAAAACGTGAATTTCTCCCATCTTCTCTTTCCCTGACACTTATCTGGGCTGCAAGGGAGAATGTTGGTGAAAGGGTGGCTTGTACCAACTGAGCGGACCCAGTCTAGAATGCCCTCAGCCGTTCAAATAGTGCCCCCCCCGCCCCGCCCCCGCCGCTAGCGGCTGTAGCCAAGTTTCTGCTCCTGCTTGCCCCAGGATGCTGTGTACGTAGCCCAGGTCAGCCTGCGGCCTCAGTTCCTGTTGGCCTCATGCCGGGCCCAAGTCCTCTCTAGGTGTCCATGGCCTTGGCACTGCTCCCCGGAGGCCACCCTCCATGCTGGGGAGCCTTGCACCCTCCTGCCTTCTCCCTGGGCCGGGGAGGAGGGAGCCGCAGCTGAGGCCCTGCCCAGAGCAGCATCCCTTCTTGGGTACCAAGATGATCACGGACAGAGCACAGGTGCTTGGCGTACCGTGTGCCTCACAGTGGTACCACCAGCCCAAGGCCAGGCCAGCTCTCACTGCGTCCTAAATGATGGGATCGGTTCCTCGGTAAGAGTTGGGGAAATCTTCCCCACCATGTGAAGCCCCCGAGGACATTACGGGAGGCTAGTGTCCCACCCGCGAGCTTCGGGAGTGATTTGAGGGGAGGCTGAGAGGATAACCAGGTGCCTGTCACCCCGGGCGTGCCTGGCACATTGGCTTCAGAGCAGAGCCAAGCCTGTGGCAGGTTGGCTCACAGTGTGTGGCCAGGGGCCGAAAGATCTCAGCTCCTCTTGGTCCTGAGAACTTGGGCTGCCTTGCCTTGGTTTGGCCGTTCTGGCTCTGTTCTTCAGTCTCAAATCCTCTTTGATGGCCCTGCCAGATGCCCCCAAGTTTGAGAGGATGCTTAGCACCATCTGGCAGGAGCCGAGCAGACACTTATCTACCTCAGCAGCCCCGCCCCACCCCAGCATTGCTGGCTGGCATGTGTGGGGGCATCTGGTAGCATGGGAGAGGAGGCCCTGGGGTGGCGATCCTAACCCTCCCTGGAGGCTCTGTGATGGAAAGTTGTTTTCTCGCTCCAGGTTCTGATAACTGTATATTATCCCTTGGTTATAGGTGCCCCTTCTGAAGGCCGGGCAGTTCTGGGGGACCCAGGAGCAGGCCGAGCTGGGCCTGGTCAGTCCTAGCCCTGCATGTGTCTCTGCAGACCTGTGTCCTTTCCCATCGAGGACCTCTCCCATTTCTGTCCCAAGCAGAGCTACCACACTTCAGAAACCAGACTAGATCCCTGCCCTGGCCACCTGACTGGAAAGCCCTGGAGCTGGGCTGGGTGTTCCGGGATGCGCGTGGCTGGGTTTGCTTTGGGGACCTCCTTTCTCGTCGCCTTTGACTGTTTCCTCTGTGCTGAGGAGGAAATAGGGGCAGGGTGTGTGCCCCCGTCTCGGGTTCCTTTTCGAGTCTGGAGTGGCTGCTCCTTGCAGCCTTTTGGGTTCTCTCCTGGGCTTTGGCCTCCCTGTTGGTCTGTCCTAGGCCTGTCTCTTATACACATCTCCCCGCACCCCCCCGCCTCCCGCTTCAGACACAACAGAAACACCACGTCCGTCTCCTTTCATTCCCAGGTTACCACGAAAATGGGGTGGTGAAAGCCGAGAATGGAACCTCCACACGGACTAAGAAACTGAAGTCTCCTTAAGGCCAAAGTGCTGAGAACAGGAATCCTCTGGTGGGGGCCAGCAGGGAGCGCCCCCACCTGCCTTCCAGCTCCAGACGCCCCGCCTCAAACAGCACAATCCTGTCTTCACACAGGGCCTTTTCCTCTTCCTCATGTCTCAGCTGTCTCCTCTTCTTCCTCCGTGAACCGTTCTCAATAAAACCAAAAATCTCCCTCTCTCCCTTCCTCAGAGCGCCTCACCTCCTCACCTCGGTCCCGGGTGGGGTTTGCTAGAAGCCCAGGCTCTCTCACGGTTCCTTTTCTGTTGGCCTCCTCTTTCTCTTCCTTCATGGCTTGTTTCTCTTTCTACTCAGTGTACCTTATCGTGCAATTTCTCCATGTCTGATTTTTTACAACGAGAGGAGGCTAAGGCTGCAGTGCTGGCCATCCAGCACCCAGTCCCTGGGACTTGAGTCGGCCACCCCGTGCCATGGAGCCTCCGCCAGGCCGGCCGTGGCCCCTCGGTGATCTCTGTGCGGATGGGCAGCAGCAGCAGAGGCCGACCCTCTTGGATCATCATCTTCTAGGTGCTGATGAGCTGACGAGATGTATGTTCTGCACATGCCGTCTTGAGCACCCCTACTCCCCATCCCGGGGGCCCTTTCTGGTCCTAAGTGCCAAGGCATTTGGCTTTGGGACGTGATGACATGTTCCAGAAGGACGGTGGTGACTGAGTTGGCCGGTCACGCGTCGGCAGCCACCCCTGCTCTCTGTTGGGGGCCTGCTAGAGGAGGACGCGTCATCCCACTCTGCAGCAAGAGCAGCGGGCGCCTCCGGAGAGAGAGCGCGGCAGAAACAACGGCATCGACCTGGCCTTCTGCGGCACGTCCAGCTGCGCTGCGCTTCCCATCATTCACCAGCAGCCAAACCAAACGGCAGTTAACAGCCCGGCGGGGGACGTGCCGGTTCTAAACCCAGCAGCCCTGCCTGTTGGGGGCTGGCCTTCCCCTGACTTCATCTCTCTCGCTGCAGGAACACTAAGCTCCCCGGTGACCCCTGGTGCCCCAGCGAGGGTCACCTAGGCCCCTCCCCCGCGAGCCTCACTTGCCGACTGTCCTACGGCGTTGGCGTTGTCGTCCGCTGCTGTTTGCTGAGCACGCCCACAGCATTTTAGACGGTATAAGCCCAGGCTGACTCAGAATCACTCTGCTGGTTAGGAGGGCAGACCCAGCCTTGTTGACGGGAGTCTTTTTGCACCTTCCCCACCACGTGTTCCCCCCGGCCCCGCAAAGACAAGGCTTCCAGGCCGCACGGGGCCTTGTGAGGACTCCAGCAGGGAGCGAGGCTCTCAGGAGACCTGAGTGCCGTGTGGAGCTGGTGGGTTGCAGGCATGGTAGTGCCATTTGAGGGGCTGCTCTTCCTGACATTAGAACAGAAAGTAAACCTTGAGTTATTACCCAGCACGGGGGAAATGGATCTCTTCATCAAGGCAGCTTCCTTCTCCAGGTCACTTGCCCCAGAGAGAAGTTTTAACCTCCCAGTGCCTGGAATTTGCTTCCTGACAGCTTGGTAGACCTCGCCTCTCTGCTCAGGGTGAGGCCCTGGAGAAGGGAAGGGGTTCTCTTGATTATCATTAGGAGAGGAACAATGCTTGTGAAAACGTGAATTTCTCCCATCTTCTCTTTCCCTGACACTTATCTGGGCTGCAAGGGAGAATGTTGGTGAAAGGGTGGCTTGTACCAACTGAGCGGACCCAGTCTAGAATGCCCTCAGCCGTTCAAATAGTGCCCCCCCCGCCCCGCCCCCGCCGCTAGCGGCTGTAGCCAAGTTTCTGCTCCTGCTTGCCCCAGGATGCTGTGTACGTAGCCCAGGTCAGCCTGTGGCCTCAGTTCCTGTTGGCCTCATGCCGGGCCCAAGTCCTCTCTAGGTGTCCATGGCCTTGGCACTGCTCCCCGGAGGCCACCCTCCATGCTGGGGAGCCTTGCACCCTCCTGCCTTCTCCCTGGGCCGGGGAGGAGGGAGCCGCAGCTGAGGCCCTGCCCAGAGCAGCATCCCTTCTTGGGTACCAAGATGATCACGGACAGAGCACAGGTGTTTGGCGTACCGTGTGCCTCACAGTGGTACCACCAGCCCAAGGCCAGGCCAGCTCTCACTGCGTCCTAAATGATGGGATCGGTTCCTCGGTAAGAGTTGGGGAAATCTTCCCCACCATGTGAAGCCCCCGAGGACATTACGGGAGGCTAGTGTCCCACCCGCGAGCTTCGGGAGTGATTTGAGGGGAGGCTGAGAGGATAACCAGGTGCCTGTCACCCCGGGCGTGCCTGGCACATTGGCTTCAGAGCAGAGCCAAGCCTGTGGCAGGTTGGCTCACAGTGTGTGGCCAGGGGCCGAAAGATCTCAGCTCCTCTTGGTCCTGAGAACTTGGGCTGCCTTGCCTTGGTTTGGCCGTTCTGGCTCTGTTCTTCAGTCTCAAATCCTCTTTGATGGCCCTGCCAGATGCCCCCAAGTTTGAGAGGATGCTTAGCACCATCTGGCAGGAGCCGAGCAGACACTTATCTACCTCAGCAGCCCCGCCCCACCCCAGCATTGCTGGCTGGCATGTGTGGGGGCATCTGGTAGCATGGGAGAGGAGGCCCTGGGGTGGCGATCCTAACCCTCCCTGGAGGCTCTGTGATGGAAAGTTGTTTTCTCGCTCCAGGTTCTGATAACTGTATATTATCCCTTGGTTATAGGTGCCCCTTCTGAAGGCCGGGCAGTTCTGGGGGACCCAGGAGCAGGCCGAGCTGGGCCTGGTCAGTCCTAGCCCTGCATGTGTCTCTGCAGACCTGTGTCCTTTCCCATCGAGGACCTCTCCCATTTCTGTCCCAAGCAGAGCTACCACACTTCAGAAACCAGACTAGATCCCTGCCCTGGCCACCTGACTGGAAAGCCCTGGAGCTGGGCTGGGTGTTCCGGGATGCGTGTGGCTGGGTTTGCTTTGGGGACCTCCTTTCTCGTCGCCTTTGACTGTTTCCTCTGTGCTGAGGAGGAAATAGGGGCAGGGTGTGTGCCCCCGTCTCGGGTTCCTTTTCGAGTCTGGAGTGGCTGCTCCTTGCAGCCTTTTGGGTTCTCTCCTGGGCTTTGGCCTCCCTGTTGGTCTGTCCTAGGCCAGGGGGCCAAGAAGGCTGGGAGGTCTGCATGTGACTCTCGCGCCTGCAGGGGCCCCCGTGTCCCAGTGAACAGAGCCCCTCTCCTGAGGGTCAGTGCCTGACCCCGCGGAGTGTGGCCATAGGCTTGTGAGTCAGGACCGCCGAGTGGTCTTCCTCCCTCCCCCCCCACTGCCATCCTAGCTCGCAGCCCTCTCCTCAGGAGGGCTTAGGCATGACTGCACAACCGGGCTGTTGACAGATCCCTTGGGACCCAAGTCGAGTCTCCCCCGGTCTGGCTGGCTCAGGGAGGAGCCTTCACCGACTTCCCTGTCAGTTCTTGCATGAGCAGTAATTCCTTTCGGAAGGCTGTGAAAGACCACGGGTCCCCCGGCCGCCTCCCTTGACCAGCTTGCTCTCTTTTATGGAGGTCCCCAGAAAGCACGGGGGCGCTGGCTCTGCGAGGCCTCTCTGCCCTGTGCTGATCCTGTATCTTTTTGTCAGAAGTGCCTTACTTGCCGGGGTCTCCTGGCCTCCACCTGCACTGCGTGGCCAGCCCCCGGCCCCAGTACAGCTACGTGGAAAAGGGACGTGGACTGTGACAGTTTCCCCTCATTGGTCTTGGCCTCACCCCCGCCCATTGTCAGGACCTGGTGGTTTCCAGTTCCTCCTCGAGTCCAGGTGCTTGTGAGGGCCCTTCTGCAGGCACCTGCCCATCAGGGAAGCTCGGGGCTCCCTGGGCACCAGGCTGCCATGCCTCTGGCCTGTGTGCTGAACCCTGCTCATCCAGCTCCCCCAACGTGTAGAAGAAAAGGTATCCTTGCAGTAGCCTCTTCTCATCTGTTTCCCATTCGACCCAAAGTTTATGCAGGAAGGTGTTTACTCTTACTTCCGGTCACAAGTGTTACAGCTGCCCATCTGACGTGGGTCCTGCTGGGCTGTGGCAGATGCCCCCTCCTTGCAGTATTACCTTGCTGAGCATCAGCTGCCCCTCGCCCGCCCCTCCCCGCCACCTCCTCACCCTTCCGGGTTGTGCAATAACTCTCCCAGCCAGTGGTCTTTGCCACAGGCCGTCTGTCCCTTCCAGTGCTCGGCCACTGGGGCCGGACGGAACCCACGGGAGGGTGGTCGTCATCCCCACAGAAGAAACGGTAGCCATGCTCCTCCTGTTCTCGTGACCTTGGTGGCACTCTAGCGGAACATTATAGCATCGTCTTAGAAGTCCCTGTATTTTTTAAACTGTTTAAAAAGGAAAAAAAGCATTCTCACGATGGGGCATTAATAGGTTAGCATCTGGGAATAAGATCTGTGAGACACCCGAGGCATCACCAGCACTTTGCTGAAAGCGTTCGAGAGTTTGTGTGGAGAGGAGGGAGGTTTTCCTGGGAATCAGCCGTGTGTGGACACCCCTGGTCACCCGATCGCATCTGACCGGTGGTAAGTGCCACCATCTCCTTGGGTACAGAGTCAAGTGTTTCTGTGACGAGACTTCACACCTCATCTTTTTCGGTTTCTCTTGTTTAATAAACATCTGAAGGATGAGCTGAGGCTGCTGGTGCCCTGAGCAACTCAAATGCAGATGTGGACAAAGTATCTCTTCACTTTTCCACTTCAGCCTATTCATGTTATGGACCAAATTTCCAACAAGGAACTCAAGGAAAATTTGTACCTGCCGTATTTATGCTTTCATGTAAAAGGGTTTTTTTTTTTTTTTTGAGGGGGCTCTTTTTACTTTCAGTGAACTTTTTTCCAAATCCTTTTCCCACTGTTTCTGTCCGATTTTAAAACAAATTACAGTTTTGTATGAATTTTTTTAAATGTACATTTTGAAACAAATGATCAAATATTTTTGAAATAACTGAATAAAAGGCATAGAATTATTACTCTAAGTGTCTCAGGTATAATTCCTTTTTACCTGGATGCTCACATTTGCTTTTTAAAGTTGCAGTTGTTATTTCACCTCGAAGTCAGATGGCTATATGGGAATTGATTAGGGTGTTGCTTCAATGCATTTATAGAGTATGTTTCTTCCCCTGAAGATTGAAAAGGTTAAAATTAAGATTGTCTGAAACTAATGATATTGCTGGCAACTTTCTTTTTTGTAAGAACTTGCACCAACTGTAACCTTAAATTTGTATTCTCAAGTGTTTCATATGAAGAATGAGTTTGCCTCCATTTCAACCTCGTCTAATGTTTTTCACTGTTAGTAATCTCTTGCATATCTTTTGAGATAGTTGTTTTTTGTGGTCATGTGAGTAAGGGAGCTGGAATTAAGGACAGAGCGTCAGTTATTCTGAGAGGTGGGTAGCAGAACGCCTCTTTCATTTGTGCCTGTAACAGGAGGTGTAAATGTGGACAGGAGTGTGCCGACGTGGTGGGGGGGGTGATGAGGCAGCTCCAGGAGGCGGCGCATTGTGCCCGATGGCTGCCGTGCGGCTCCCCGTCATCCACGGGTGTGTTCTGAGACCCTCAATGGATCCCTGAAACCGCAGACAGGACCGGGCCCTGTACACACTGTGTTTTCCTATACCTACCTACCTACCTACAGTGAAGTCTATAAATTAGGCACAGTAAGAGATGAACAATTACAAACATACACCATAATGAAAGCTATGTGAATGTGCTCTCTAAAAGTTTTATCTTAACTGTGCTGCACTTATCCTTCTCACGACGTGAAGTGACTGAATGGCTGTGCGGTGGGGTGACGTGAGCTGTATGATGCAGACGCCATGATGGAGCCCTGGGCTACCGCTGACCTGACCACACGTCAGGAGGAAGCGCACCTGCTTGGGGTGATCCTGGATCTCGACACTTATGGCTGGGGATCCCGGGTGGGGCAGAGCGGGATGGTGCAAGAGTCAGCACAGTACTCAGAATGGCACGCAATTTAAAACAAAGCAGCTCTGGAACTTTCCATCTAACATTTTCAGACCATGGCTTGCTGTGGTAATTGTAAAGTGCAGGTGTGGATAAGGGAGGATGACTGTGTTATGGCGTCACCTGGCTAAAAGAAGACGGGGCTGAGTGTGTAGAAGCCACCAGATGTCAGTATCGGTGCTGAATAGATGCTGCCCAAGTGCTGGTACTAGCGGTGGGCAAGGGACACAGCTGGCACAGTCAAGTGGCCTGTTGCCCATCTCCAGAGAAAGCTTAGGAGATGGGTGCAGTTGGCTGAGGGACACGCATGGGCTGTGAGGACCAAGCAGGAACCGTGCACCTGAGGCGAAGGCACAGGAGAGCCAGGGGCTCAGCTGGATGGGCTGGGTGACCCGAGCGGTCGGCCTTTCTGAGCTGGCTCGCTCACCTGTGCTCGGTGTTTTGGGGGAGGTGGTTGGCTGGTTGGTTTGCTTCAGTTCAGTCGCACAGTCATGTCCGACTCCTTGCGACCCCATGAACTACAGCATGCCAGGCCTCCCTGTCCATCACCAACTCCCGGAGTTCACCCAAACTCATGTCCATCGAGTTGGTGATGCCATCCAGCCATCTCGTCCTCTGTCGTCCCCTTCTCCTCCTGCCCCCAATCCCTCCCAGCATCAGAGTCTTTTTCAATGAGTCAACTCTTCGCATGTGGTGGCCAAAGTATTGGAGTTTCAGCTTCAGCATCGTTCCTTCCAAAGAAATCCCAGGGCTGATCTCCTTCAGAATGGACTGGTTGGCTCTCCTTACAGTCCAAGGGACTCTCAAGAGTCTTCTCTAACACCACAGTTCAAAAGTATCAATTCTTCGGTGCTCAGCTTTCTTCACAGTCCACCTCTCACATCCATACATGACTACTGGAAAAACCATAGCCTTGACTAGACGGACCTTTGCTGGCAAAGTAATGACTCTGCTTTTGAATATGCTGTCTAGGTTGGTCATAACTTTCCTTCCAAGGAGTGAGCGTCTTTTCATTTCATGGCTGCGATCACCATCTGCAGTTGCACAGTCGCACTTTATTTTGGAGCCCCCCCAAATAAAGTCTGACACTGTTTCCACTGTTTCCCCATCTATTTACCATGAAGTGATGGGACCAGATGCCATGATCTTCGTTTTCTGAATGTTGAGCTTTAAGCCAACTTTTTCGCTCTCCTCTTTCACTTTCATCAAGAAGGCTTTTTAGTTCTTCTTCACTTTCTGCCATAAGGGTGGTGTCATCTGCATATCTGAGGCTATTGATATTTCTCCCAGCAATCTTGATTCCAGCTTGTGCTTCCTCCAGCCCAGCATTTCTCTGCATAGAAAGTTAAATAAGCAGGGTGACAATATACAGCCTTGATGTACTCCTTGTCCTATTTGGAACCAGTCTGTTGTTCCATGTCCAGTTCTAACTGTTGCTTCCTGCCTGACCTTCATACAGGTTTCTCAAGAGGCAGNCCACTGTTTCCCCATCTATTTACCATGAAGTGATGGGACCAGATGCCATGATCTTCGTTTTCTGAATGTTGAGCTTTAAGCCAACTTTTTCGCTCTCCTCTTTCACTTTCATCAAGAAGGCTTTTTAGTTCTTCTTCACTTTCTGCCATAAGGGTGGTGTCATCAGCATATCTGAGGTTATTGATATTTCTCCCAGCAATCTTGATTCCAGCTTGTGCTTCCTCCAGCCCAGCATTTCTCTGCATAGAAAGTTAAATAAGCAGGGTGACAATATACAGCCTTGACGTACTCCTTGTCCTATTTGGAACCAGTCTGTTGTTCCATGTCCAGTTCTAACTGTTGCTTCCTGCCTGACCTTCATACAGGTTTCTCAAGAGGCAGGTCAGGTGGTCTGGTATTCCCATCTCTTTCAGAATTTTCCACAGTTTATTGTGATCCACACAGTCAAAGGCTTTGGCATAGTCAAGAAAGCAGAAATAGATGTTTTTCTGGAACTCTCTTGCTTTTTCCATGATCCAGCGGATGTTGGCAATTTGACTCTGGTTCCTCTGCCTTTTCTAAAACCATCTTGAACACCTGGAAGTTCATGGTTCATGTATTGCTGAAGCCTGGCTTGGAGAATTTTGAGCATTACTTTACTAGCACGTGAGACGAATGCAATTGTGCAGTAGTTTGAGCATTCTTTGGCATTGCCTTTCTTTGGGATTGGTTTGCTTGCTTGCTTGTTTTTGGAGGGAATGGTGGTGGTGCGATTTAGGGACAGTGAACACTAAGCTTGTGGTTTGAACAGAGCACTCGATGAATTAACTTCTCATAGGAACAGGCTCGTGCTCCTACACCAGCAGGATATTCCCTCATCCAAGTGACCCCTGATCTCCTGGAAATCTAGATACATCTTCTCAGATAACCCTGAAGCCTACAGGTAACAGGCTTGACTAGATGGTATTTTCAGGCCCCTGGGAGTGCAGACAGAGTAATGGTGGGGAGGAATCCAAGACAGTGCTTATAAAGGTGAAGCTGGTGGCTGACTTCAGCTGAGGAGTAGCCCTGCTTCTGGACTTCCGAAAGTCCATCAAAGCCTGGTTGATAACCGGGAGCTGTTATTCTAATCTGTTCTGCTTATCTTGAGGCCAGGCTCTCTAAGAGCAGTTTCTCTATTATTTTTTTTTTTTTAAGCTACAACCAACATCAAGAAATACATTATACATCATGACTCATGAAACAAACATTTCATGAAACAATATGAATTAGTGTACCACCCTGTGATAGTTCCTGTTCCTTTCAGCTCAGTCGCTCACTCGAGTCCGACTCTTTGCGACCCCATGAACTGCAGCATGCCAGGCCTCCCTGTCCATCACCAGCTCCCGGAGTTCACTCAGACTCATGTCCATCGAGTCAGTGATGCCATCCAGCCATCTCATCCTCTGTTGTCCCCTTCTCCTCCTGCCCCCAATCCCTCCCAGCATCAGAGTCTTGTCCAATGAGTCAACTCTTCACATGAGGTGGCCAAAGTACTGGAGTTTCAGCTTTAGCATCATTCCTTCCAAAGAAATCCCAGGGCTGATCTTCAGAATGGACTGGTTGGATCTCCTTGCAGTCCAAGGGACTCTCAAGAGTCTTCTCCAACACCACAGTTCAAAAGCATCAATTCTTTGGCACTCAGCTTTCTTCAGGTTGGTGCAAAAGTAATTGCGGTTTGGCATGGTTGAACTTTGTCATTTGATGTCAGAATACATTCTTAAACAAATGTAGTTATACATCATTTTAATCCACATTTCTTGCTTTGTTGCCTTTTTTTTTTTGGCTAATGACTTATTACTTGCTGTTTATATTTATTTGATGTGTTTGAGCCTTGTTACAATGATTTAAAATTCATGGTCTAAAACATTTGTAACTGCATTTGGTGCAGTTACATTTGCACCAACCTAATATCTAATTTTTTAAAATGCAGGTCTACTAAGGGGCCTAGAACTGCAGTTGAAAAACAGTGTCTGCTTTTCTACCTGGCTAGTGGGAGGGGTGGTCTGGCAGCAATATCACAGCCCACATGGTGTCTCTCTGAGAAAATCCTATCCGTCCTGCTCCTAATCATTCTACTCCTGCGTTAATCAGGTTCTTTCTCCAGAGAAACAGAACCATTAGGCTCTATATATAGAGAGAAAGGGACTGATTATAAGGAACTGGCTCTTGTAACCGTGGAGGCTGACAAGCTCCAGTATCTGTAGTCAGCAGTCTGGAAATTTGTTGAGAGCTAAGTCTGAAGGCCAGCAGCCTTGAGATCAAGGAAGAGCCGACGTCTCAGTCTGAGTCCCAAAGCAGGGAAAAGCTGATGTCACGGCAGGCTGGAGGAGTCCTCTCTTATCAGGGTAGGGTCAGCCTTTTTGTTCTATTCAAGCCTTTAGTGAGGGGCGAGGGGCTCCCATCCTGGAGGGGGCCATGTGCTTTCCTCTATCCACCAGCTCAGATGGTAACCTCATCCAGAAACAGCCTCAGAGACACACCCAGAAATGTCCAGGCACCCACACTTAGTCAACCTGATACAGAATTAACCATCACAACACCCCTGTCCCCTTCCCTAAGTAAGACACCAACCTTAGCTCCTACAAGATCCAATTTAATTTAGACTTCAGTGGTAGTGAAATATAAGAACCAAAAAAGAAATGGAATTTCAAGAAGTCTATAAATGCCTCTATGAGGCATACAGGTAGATGGAGGCTCAAAGTCAACATACTGTGCTGCGTTCTGTCCTCAGCAGGTCAGCTGGAGAAAGCACGGACGAAGTTATAGTAGTCGATCTTGTCTTCTCCATGAGAGCACATTCTGATGAGCTGCAAGTGAGAGACAGGAGGCTGCTTTTGGCTCCGCAGCAGAGCCTCTTTAGTGACTGCCCCCCACACTGTGTAACAGCTCAACTGTTTATACCCTCAACTGATCTGAAATGATCTTGGGCGCCTTCCCCAATCTTAACGCTTCATGAAAAGAAAGCTCAGATGGTGTAAATGGCCTGCCCAAGGTTTCAGGTCTAACATAAGAATACTGTCATTTTCAAAGCATTTTTGTTCTTATATTCAGTTACAAGACTATCCATCAGGGCTACTGTTATCATAGCCTAAAAGAAAAATATAGTTATGTCACTGCTAACACCAGGTTTCCTGAAACTCATCTGTGAGTGGCAGTAAGTACACTGATCCACTGTGGTTAAAAGATGTGTGCAGACCCATCCCTACCCCACCCCCTGATGCAGCTCCCATGTCAGGTCACAGGCAATACAAATGACGTAAAAATCAAAGGCTGGACATGCTATTGGTCTGAGGCTTGGGAAGCCAGATGGGCATTTTGCCCACGTGAGACTGCTGAAGGCCAGCAGTCTCGAGACCAAGGAAGAGCCGACGTCTCAGTTTGAGTCCAAAAGCAGGGAAAAGCTGATGTTATCCTTCCACCTGCCTCCTCACTCCCTGTTAAGGTTCCTGTCTGACAAATTCTTGTCCCCAAGCTAGTCACGCCAATCCCAAACAAAAGCTTTCCCTAAATGACCCTTAACTTCCCAGCATCCCACTGTGCTAAAGTGTCATTAAGCAGGACTACAGCACCACAATGCTCGTCATCAGTGAGAATGTCTCATAATATCAGCCACTGTCACTGGCAACTGAGGGAGAAAGCCTGTCCTGACTTCTAGTCCTGACAGACATCCTGAACTTGATCAAAGGGGTTTATGAAGAGAAATAGACATGAAATGCCCTCTCAGCTCCCTCATGGAAACTCTAGAGGAGAATGTCCAACTGGCCACGGACCTGGGTCAGTGGTCATGCCCTCTCCCATGCCGGCCCTACCAATGGACAAGCATAGTTGTCACCTGTGGTGTCAGAGGCTCCCATCATCCTGCTCAGTCCAGCTTTTCCATCTGCCCTTCCCAACCGCCCTCCTTCAGCACCCACATGGCTCACAGGCTGCTCTGCTGTCTGAATATTGCCCCCTTAAAGAGATGCCCTACAACAGCATTAGGAAAGACCAACCAATGATAAGAGTCAAGGGCAAATGCCATAATCAGGGCTGAACGGGAGATCTGATTTGAGCACCCCAAAGCTTCCCCAGTTTAAATACAAATGCAGCTGCCTTTGGGAGCAGTGCCCAGCTTCCACAATTAGCCCGGAAAAGTAACTCCTACTCACCTCCTTAATCAAGGAGTCGTCAACTGGGAGTTGGTAAGAGCCACAGATTTTAAAGAACGTCTCCCTGTCCACGTCTCCTGAAGCTTCCTTGTCATAGGTCTGAAAGGCCTCACGGATGTTGTCCCTGCATGGGCGATCTTTCAGCTGCTTCTGGATCGTGTCTATCAGGGCCTCCATGTCCCGCACACTCGGGTCCTCTTCCGCTTGCTGGCTGTGGAGAGAGGAAAGAAATGGCTGGACATGGTGTTCATTCTCCAACGGTCTTATCTCGGTGACCAAAGTTCTCTCATGGTGAAGCTCTCATTAGAGCTGGGGAAGCCTCTAATGATACAGTTTTGATGCTAAGCTGATCAGTAACTGTTCATGTCTGTGGCTCAGCCTCCCTCACTACCATCTGTCAAATACTTGCACCACAAAAAGCCGGACCTACCACCACTGCAGGCCACCTCCAAGTCAGGCGTCTGTGGGAGTCACATGATTGTCATCATCTGTGCTGCATCACCTAGAAATGAATGTTTTTAGAAACCGATGCCGAAAAGTAGTGTGATGAAGAAATCAAAGTAAAAGAGAAATAAAATATCTAGAAACAAACAAAAATGGATATACAGTTGACCCTTGAACAAAAGCAGGGTTTAGGGGCATCAGCCCTCTACACAGTCACAAATCTGAGTATAACTTATAGTCAGCCCTCCAAATGTGTGGTGGTTCTGTATCAACAGATTCAACCCACTGAGGATTGTGTAGTAGTGCAATACATATTCACTGAAAAAAAAAAACCTGCATAGAAGTACACTCACACAGTTCCAACCTGTGTTGTTCAATGGTCCCCTGTACCACATACCAAAATTTATGGGATACAACAAAAGCAGTTCTAAGAGGGAAGTTTACAGTAGTAAAAACAAAAAGAGTTCCTGGGCAGTCCAGTGGTTAGGACTCAGTGCTTTCACTGCTGTGGCCCAAGTTCAATCCCTGATGAAGGAACTAAGATCCCATGAGCCATGCAGTGCAGCCCAAAAGAAAAACGAAGAAGGATCTCAAACAACCTAAGTTTATACCTCAAGGAACTAGAAAAATAAAAAGCCCAAAGTTAGCAGAAGAAAGATCAGAGCAGAAAGAAAGGAAAGAGATCCTGGAAAAATGATAGACAAGATCAATGAAACTAAGACTTTAAAAAAATAAATAAAACTGACAAACTTCTTAACTTGACCAATTTTTTAAAAAAAGACTCAAAATCAGAAATGAGGGGAGACATTACAACTAATACCACAGAAATACAAAGGATCAGAAGAGACTACTATGAGCAATCTACTTGTCAACAGGTTGGATAACCTGGAAGAAATGGATGAATTCCTAGAAACAAACAACCTACCAAGCCTGAATCACAAAGAACTAGAAAATCTAAACTGACCAATGATATGAAGATTAATCAGGAATCAAAAATCTCCCAACAAATTCCCAGGACCAGATGGTTTCATGGTGAACTGTACCAAATATTTAAGGAAGAATACCAATCCATTTCAAACTCCTCCAAAAAAGAAAAAAGAGGAGGAGGAAACACAACCAAATCCATACAAGGCCAGTGTACTTTGACATCAAATCCAAACAATGACGCTACAAGAAAAGAAAATTTCAAACCAATAACGCTTGGTGCACACAAATGCAAAAGTCCTCAACAAAATACCAGCAAACCGAATTCAACAGCACGTTAAAAAGATTGTACATCACCATCAAGTAGGATTTACCCTGACTAGGCAAGTATGGTTCAACATATAGAAATCAATACACACTGAGAATGAAGGATAAAAATCATATGATCATCTCAATACATACAGAAAAAGCATTTGACAAAACTCAACATCCTTTCATGATGAAAATTCAAATAAATCAGGTAGAGAAGGAATGCACCTCAACGTTATAATGGCCACACATGAGAAGCCCCCAGCTAATATCATACCCTGTAGTGAACAAGACGATGATGCCCGTTCTATAAGATCAGGAACAAGACAAAGGTGCACACTCTTGCCACTTCTACTCCACAGAGACCTGTGTGCCCACTCGGTTGTGGCCGACTCTTTGTGACCCTTTGGACTGTGGCCCACCAAGCTCCTCTCTCCATGGGGTTTTTCAGGCAAGGATCCTGGAGTAGGTTGCCATTTCCTCCTCCAGGGGATCTTCCTGACCCAGGGACTGAACCAGAGTCTGTTGTGTCTCCTGCCTTGCAGGAAGATTCTTTACCGCTGAGCCATTGGGAAAGCCCTACAGAGACCTAGCCAGAGAAATTAGGCAAGAAAAAGAAATGAAAGGTATCCAAAGAGAAAAGGAAGAAGTACAACTTTCAGTCTACAGATGACAGGATCTTATTTATAGTCTTTCAGTTCAGTTCAGTTGCTCAGTCGTGTCCGACTCTGTGACCCCATGAACTGCAGCATGCCAGGCCTCCCTGTCCATCACCAACTCCCAGAGTTTACTCAAACTCATGTCCATTGAGTTGGTGATGCCATCCAACCATCTCATCCTCTGTTGTCCCCTTCTCCTCCCACTTTCAATCTTGCCCAGCATCAGGGTCTTTCCAAATGAGTCAGCTTTTCAAATCAGGTGGCCAAAGTATTGGAGTTTCAGCTTCAGCATCAGTCCTTCCAATGAACATTCAGGACTGATTTCCTTTAGGATGGACTGGTTGGATCTCCTTATAGTCCAAGGGGCTCTCAAGAGTCTTCTCCAACACCACAGTTCAAAAGCATCGATTCTTCGGCACTCAGCTTTCTTTATAGTCCAACTCTCAGTCCATACATGACCACTGGAAAAACCATAGCCTTGACTAGATAGACCTTTGTTGACAAAGAAATGCCTCTGCTTCTTAACATGCTATCTAGGTTGGTCATAACTTTCCTTCCAAGGAGTAAGCATCTTTTAATTTCATGGCTGCAGTCACCATCTCCAGTGATTTTGGAGGCCAAAAAAATAAAGTCTGTCACTGTTTCCACTGTTTCCCCATCTATTTGCCTTGAAGTATTGGGACCAGATGCCATGATCTTAGTTTTCTGATTGTTGAGCTTTAAGCCAACTTTTTCACTCCCCTCTTTCATCAAGGTGCTCTTTAGTTCTTCTTCACTTTCTGCCTTAAGGATGATGTCATCTGCATATCTGAGGTTATTGATATGTCTCCCAGCAATCTTGATTGCAGCTTGTGTTTCATCCAGCCCAGCATTTATCATGATGTACTCTGCATACAAGTTAAATAAGCAGGGTGAAAATATACAGCCTTGACATATTCCTTTCCCTGTTTGGAACCAGTCTACTGTTCCATCAGCAAAAACAAGATTTGGAGCTGACTATGGCTCAGATCATGAGCTCCTTATTGCAAAATTCAGACTCAAATTGAAGAAGGCAAGGAAAACCACTAGGCCATTTAGGTATGGCCTGAATCAGATCTCTTAAAATTATACAGTGGAAGTGATGAATAGATTCAAGGAATTAGATGTAGAAGACAGAGTGCCTAAAGAACTACGGACGGAGGTTCATTACACTATTTAGGAGGTGGTGACCAAAACCATCCCCAAGAAGAAGAAATGCAAGAAGGTAAAGTGCTTGTCTGAGGAGGCTTTACAAATATCTGAGACAAGAAGAGAAGCAAAAGCAAAGGAAAAAGGAAAAGATATACCCAGCTGAATGCAGAGTTCCAGAGAATAGCAAAGGGAGATAAGAAAGCCTTCTTAAGTGAACAATACAAAGCAGAGGAAAACAATAAAATGGGAAAGACTAAGAAAATTAGAGATACTAAGGGAACATTTCATGTAAAGATGGGCACAATAAAGCAGAGAAATGGTATGGACTTAACAGAAGCAGGAGAGATTAAGAAGAGGTGTCAAGAATACACCAAAGAACTGTACAAAAAACGTATTAATGACCTGGATAACCACAATCGTATGATCACTCATCTAGAGCCAGATATCCTGGAGTGCGAAGTCAAGTGGGCCGTAGAACACATTATTACTAACAAAGCTAGTGGAGGTGATGGAATTCCAGCTAAGCTATTTCAAATCCTAAAAGATAATGTGGTTAAAGTGCTGCACTCAATATGCCAGCAAATGTGGAACTCAGCAGTGGCCACAGGACTAGAAAAGGTCAGTTTTCATTCCAATCCCAAAGAAAGGCAATGGCAAACAATGTTCAAATTGCTGCACAATTGCACTCATGCAACTTTCACATGCCAGCAAAATTATGCTCAAATTCCTTCAAGCTAGGCTTCAGGAGTACATGAACCAAGGATTTCCAGATGTTGAAGCTGGATTTAGAAAAGGCGAAGAAACCAGAGATCAAATTGCCAACATCTGCTGGGTCATAGAAAAAGCAAGGGAACTAAAAAAAAAACCATTCACTTCTGCTTCATTGACCACAGCCTCTGACTGTGTGGATCACAAAAAAAAAAAACGGAAAATTCTTAAAGAGATGGGAATACCAGACCACCTTACCTGCCTCCTGAGAAACCTGTATGCAGGTCAAGAAGCAACAGTTAGAACCAGACATAGAACAAAAGACTGGTTCAAAATTGGGTAAGGAGTACGTCAAGGCTGAATATTGTCACCTTGCTTATTTAGCCTTCTATGTAGACTACATCATGCAAAATGCTGGGCTGGATGAAGCACAAGCTGGAATCAAGATTGCTGAGAGAAATATCAACAACCTCAGATATGCAGATGATACCACCCTAATGGCAGAAAGTGAAGAGGAACTAAAGAGCCTCTTGATGAAAAGTAAAAGAGGAGAGTGAAAAAGGTGGCTTAAAGCTCAACATTAAAAAAACTGAGGTCATGGCATCTGGTCCATTAATTCATGGCACATAGATGGGGAAAAAGTGAAAACAAAGACGGATTTTATTTTCTTGGGCTCCAAAATCACTGGAGATGGTGAATGCAGCCACGAAATTAAAAGACACTTGCTCCTTGGAAGAAAAGCTATGACAAACCTAGACAGTGTATTAAAAAGCAAAGACATCACTTTGCCAACAAGGTCCATACAGTCAAAGCTATGGTTTTTCCAGAATTCATGTATGCATGTGACAGTTGGGCCATAAAGAAGGCTGAACACTGAAGAACTGAGGCTTTTGAACTGTGGTGCTGGAGAAGACTCCTGAGAATCTCTTGGACTGCAAGGATATCAAACCAGTCAATTCTAAAGGATATCAACCCTGAATATTCATCAGAAGGACTGATGCTGAAGCTTCCAATACTTTGGCCCTGATACAAAGAGCTGACTCTTTTGGAAAAGACCCTGATGCTGGCAAAGACTGAGGGCAAGAGAAGGGGGTGACAGAGGATAAGATGGTTGGATGGCATCACTGACTCAACAGACATTAGTTTGAACAAACTCGGGGAGATAGTGAAGGACAGGGAAGCCTGGTGTGCTGCAGTTCATGGGGTCACAAAGAGCTGGACACCACTTAGGAACTAAACAACATGAAATGCACTAAATTAACTATTGAAAGAAAAATTAAAACAATCTCATTTATAATAGCATTTAAAAGATACTTTAGAATAAATGTAACCAAGGTGAAAGATATATACACTGAAAACTATAAGACATTGATGAAAGAAACTGAAGACAACAAACAGATGGAAACTATTTCATGCTCCTGAATTAGAGTAATTAACACTGTTAACGTGCTTATAGTCTCATCATTTCATGAGAAATAGATGGGGAAACAGTGGAAACAGTGTCAGACTTTATTTTGGGGGGCTCCAAAATCACTGCAGATGGTGACTGCAGCCATGAAATTAAAAGACGCTTACTCCTTGGAAGAAAAGTTATGACCAACCTAGACAGCATATTCAAAAGCAGAGACGTTGTTTTGCCAACATAGGTCCGTCTAGTCAAGGCTATGGTTTCTCCAGTAGTCATGTATGGATGCAAGAGTTGGACTGTGAAGAAGGCTGAGTGCCAAAGAATTGACGCTTTTGAACTGTGGTGTTGGAGAAGACTCTTGAGAGTCCCTTGGACTGCAAGGAGATCCAACAAGTCCATTCTGAAGGAGATCACCCCTGGGTGTTCTTTGGAAGGAATGATGCCAAAGCTGAAACTCCAGTACTTTGGCCACCTCATGTGAAGAGTTGACTCACTGGAAAAGACCTTGATGCTGGGAGGGATTGGGGGTAGGAGAAGAAGGGGATGACAGAGGATGAGATGGCTGGATGGCATCACCGACTCAAAAGACGTGAGCTTAAGTGAACTCTGGGAGATGGTGATGGTCAGGGAAGCCTGGCGTGCTGTGATTCATGGGGTTGCAAAGAGTTGGACATGACTGAGCAACTGAACTGAACTGAACATGCTTATGGATGTGGGAGTTGGACTATAAAGAAAGCTGAGTGCTGAAGAAATCGATGCTTTTGAACTGTGGTGTTGGAGAAGACTCTTGAGAGTCCTCTGGACTGCAATGAGATCCAACTAGTCCATCCTAAAGGAGATCAGTCCTGGGTGTTCATTGGAAGGACTGATGTTGAAGCTGAAACTCCAATACTTTGGCCACCTGATTCAAAGAGCTGACTCATTTGAAAAGATTCTGATGCTGGGAGGGATTGGGGGCAGGAGGAGAAGGGGACGACAGAGGATGAGATGGTTGGATGGCATCACCGACTCAATGGACGTGGGTCTGAGTAGGCTCCGGGAGTTGGTGATGGACAGGGAGGCCTGGCGTGCTGCAGTTCATGGGGTAGCAGAGTCAGACATGACTGAGCGACTGAACTGAACACACTTATACTACCCAAAGCCATCTACAGATTCAATGTAATCCCCACTAAAATTCCAGTGGCATTTTTCACAGAAATAGAAAACAAAATGCTGAAACTTGTAATAGCTACAAAAACCCCCAAACAGTCAAAACTTAGAAAGAACAATGAAGCAGGAGGCATGGCACTTCCTGATTTCCAGTTGTATTGTAAAGCTATAGTAATCAAATCAGTATGGAACTGGCATTAAATACAGACACATATAGCAATGGAATAGAACAGAGAGCCCAGAAATAAGGGTCCCAAGAATACATAATGGAGAAAGGACCGTCTTCAATAAATGTTGCTGGGAAAAATGGATATCCACTATTTTATATAATTAGAATGAAGCTGGATCCCTTATACAATTCAAAAAGTACTGAAGACCTAAACATAAGACTTGAAAACTGTAAAGCTCCTACAAGAAAACACAGGAAAAAGGTCCTTGACTTTGTTCTTGGCAATGATTTTTCAGATATGACACCAAAAGCACTGGCAACAAAAACAAACAAGTGGGAGTACATAAAAGCCAAAAGGTTCTGCACAGGAAAGGAAATGACCAACATCCAAAAGAATCACCAGAACGGGAGAAAGCACTTGCAAACTCTATCTATTCGGGCTACTATAACAAAATACTAGAGACTGGATCACTTACAAACAACAGAAATGTATTTATCGTGGTTCTGGAGGTTAGAAGTCCAAGATCCTGGTGCCACAGATCACATATAACGGCTAGTGCTGACTCTCTTCTGGGTCACAGCTCTCTCACTGCGTCCTTCCTTCCTTGTGGAAGGAGGCTAGTGAGTTTTTAAGGCCTTTTTAATATAGCCACTAATAACCTCCCCAAAGCCCTACCTCTTAATAGCATCACATCAGGTATCAGCATGAATTTTGGAGGGACACAAACATTCAAACCACAGCACGAGCCATATATGTGATAAGGGGTTAAGATCTAAAATATATAAGGAATTCACATGTGTCAACAGAAAAGAAAAAAATAATTTAAAAATGAGCAGAACTGAATAGCTATTTTTGTCGGACACACAAATGGCAATAGGTACATGGAAAGATGTTCAACGTCACTAATCATCAGGGAAATGGAAATCAAACCACAAGGAGATACCTCAGAGCTGTTAGGATAGCTATTATCAAAAAGACAAGAGAGAACAAGTCGGTGAGGATGTAAAAGGGAACCCCTTTACACTCCCACCAACAGTGGTGGGAACTGGCACAGCCCCTATGGAAAATAAAAGCTGGAAAATATTTTACACTATGGAAAATAGTGTGAAGGCTCTTTAAACAACTAAAAACAGAATGACCATACGATCCAGCAATCTCACTTCAGGGTTTATCTCTTTGAAGGATACAAAATTAGTATCTCTACTAAAGAGACACATGTACTCCCCTGTTTTTTGCAGCATTATTCACAACAGCTAAGATACGGAAACAACCAAAGTGTCCCCTGACAGATGAATGGATTTAAAATAGAAGTCTTGCCATTTGTGACAACATAAATGAGCTGTGACCATAGTTAGTACTACTGTATACTTGAAATTTGCTTAGAGAGTAGATTTTAAGCATTCCCACCAGTCACACGCAAGAATAAATGGTAACTATGTGAGATGACTGCACTCCCTGGACTGCAAGGAGATGAAACCAGTCAATCCTAAAGGAAATCAATCCTGAATATTCATTGGAAGGGCTGATGCTGAAGCTGAAGCTCCAATACTTTGGCCGCCTAAAGCGACAAACCTAGACAGCATATTAAAAAGGAGAGAAACTACTTTGCCAACAAAGGTCCAACTAGTCAAAGCTATGCTTTTTCCAGTAGTCATGTATGGATGTGAGAGTTTGACAGGAAAGAAAGCTGAGTGCTGAGGAACTGATGCTTTTGAACTGTGGTGTTGGAGAAGACTCTTGAGAGTCCCTTGGACTGCAAGGAGATCAAACCAGTCAATTGTAAAGAAATTCAGTCCTGAATATTCACTGGAAGGACTGATGCTGAAGCTGAAGCTCCAAAACTTTGGCCACTTGATGCGAAAAACTGACTCACTGGAAAAGACCCTGATGTTGGGAAAGACTGAGGGTAAGAGGAGGGGACGACAGAGGATGAGATGGTTGGATGGCATCACCAACTCGATGGACGTGAGTTTGAGCAAACTCAGGGAGACAGTGAAGGACAGGGAAGCCTGGCGTGTGCAGTCCACGGGGTCACAAAGAGTCGGACACGACCGAGTGACTGAGCTGGAGCTGTGGCAGATGGTGCAGGGCAGGGAGGCCTGGTGTGTGCAGTCCACGGGGTCATAAAGAGTTGGACACAACCAAGTGACTGAACAGCAATGTTAGCTGATGAACGTGTTAACTAACTAGGTTGTGGTAACCATATCACAATGTACATGTATATCAAATGATTACATTGTACACTTTACACAGTTTTGTCAATAATACTTCAATACAATGGGCAGAGGAAAAGTAGTATGATGAATTTGGAGTCAAGTTCCAGCATGACTGGTATGGTAACTCGCGGCCTGGTAACTTGGTGTGATGGGTTAAAGAAGAGAATGGCGGTGGGCAGATGAGTCAGAAGGCACGTGGTAAAAATCAGTTTACATTATCTGTAGACAAAAGGCTGAGCACTAGACCAGGGGGGCTGGCCCAAAGGCCAAAGCCAGTGGGCGGCCTGCGTTTCTAAATAGAGTTTAAGTGAAAGCCAGTCACACCTATTCATTTACACACTGTATACGGCTGCTTTCACCCCACAAAGACAGAGCTGAGTAGTTTACAACAGAGATGCTGGTATGGCTTACAAACCTAAATTATTTACTCCTCTTTCCAAAAGCGTCTGCCAACCTCTGCCCTAGACAACAAGCTCCTATTCTCTCATCTGGCTGCCTTGAGTGTTTATTAAGGTCCGGCATGTGGTGCAAGCTCCAATATCACTGAATTAATGAATAAATGACAAGAGAATGTTAGATCTGAAAACAATCAGTGACCTCAAGAAACAACTTCTGGAGAGTATTTGGATAGTAGCGCAGTCAGAAAGGAGGCAGTGACAGACGCAAAAGAATTTACTTTGGAGAAATGGGAGCTACTTAGCTGTGACAAGAAGGTAAAGAGCTCAGTAAAGAAACATTCCAAGGCAAAGAGCAGGAAAATGGAAGCCACTCACACTGGACCTACTTGAGACCAGCTGCAGAGTGAATATGGATGGCTTCCTGGTGGCTCAGTGGTAAAGAATCCACCTGCCAGTGCAGGGACCTAAGCCTGGATAGAGTTTCAGATGAAGTCAATACTCCAATCACGTGGGCACTGTTTTAATTTTATGGCTCAGAGAAAGAAGATGGCTAACTCCAAATTTCATCATCCAGTAGCCAATGCCTCTTGCCTGGGAAATCCCATGGACAGAGGAGCCTGGTAGGCTACAGTCCATGGGGTCTCGAAGAGTCAGACACGACGGAGCGACTTCACTTTCACTTTTCACTTTCATGCACTGGAGAAGGAAATAGCAACCCACTCTAGTATTTTTGCCTGGAGAATCCCAGCGACGGGAGCCTGGTGGGCTGCCATTTATGGAGTCACACAGAGTCGGACACGACTGACGTGACTTAGCAGCAGCAGCAGTAGCCAACACTGGACATAAAAAGTTCTTGGGCATGACAAGTAGAAACGCTTTTCATTATTCTTAGCAACGATCAAATACAGGGTTTGCGTTTCCTTAGAGTGGGGATTCTTTACCAGATGGGTGGAGTCAGGAGCCAAAAGAAGTATGGCTCTAAGACACGAAGGGCGAGACCCCTGGGTTCATAGCACCTTTGAGCATTTTCTCTCATTTACTCCTGACTCATCACAAGAGAAGAGAACGAAAGTGAGGGTCAGAACGAGGATAGCCGTGGATCTATTAACCCAGAACTTGAATTTATTTCTATTCGTATCTTACTCTAAGTGTCCTGATATTATCTTTTCCTCATTACTAAATAAAGGGGGAGAAAACAGCCCACCTGTAGTATGCCAAAGCAAGAAGCTTTCCAGTGTTCCTGGTATTTGCAGAGAAATGGGGAAATTACAGAAAAGAGCTTTTGAGAAGTACTTGAGTTAAATGTGTATCATGAATCTCAACCTGGCCCTTCCTGGTGCCCAGCCACCAAACTATGGCCCTCGTGCCATCTGCCTCCCACTCTCCTAGACGGCTGCCATGTTTCACCAGCCAAAGAGACTTATTTTCCTTCATATTTTTCATATCTCTAGAATCAGGATGCATTTTAAAATTGATGGTGAGTCTCAATATGAATCTCAACCTGGCCCTTCCTGGTGCCCAGCCACCAAACTATGGCCCTCGTGCCATCTGCCTCCCACTCTCCTAGACGGCTGCCATGTTTCACCAGCCAAAGAGACTTATTTTCCTTCATATTTTTCATATCTCTAGAATCAGGATGCATTTTAAAATTGATGGTGAGTCTCAATTATAACTGACAGTCTTTCTTTCTTAGTAGCAGGTAAAATGATGGTATGTATTTTCACTTTATTTTTATGTTCATTTTATTTATTTGTAGAGTCAATAGAACATTTCCCAACTTCTCCTCCTGGAATCCCCAACGTCTCCACATCTGCATTCTTCCTGCTGCACTGCTATAGTGAAAAGAGCAAAACAATGAGAAGGACCCCTCAACCATGTGTGGACCCCTCAACCAACCCACCAGCACCTGCACCCACACACCCTGCCTTCCTGCCTGGCACACACGTTATGGTTTCAGAGAGTAATCCAGGGACCCTGGGAGCTTCTCGAGACCCTAGTGGAAGTCTGTGAGGTCAGAGCTGCTCTCTGACCTCTGAATGTGAACATTCCTAAAGGTGAACATTGGTGAACCACTGCCCGAGATGGATGACCGATGCTTCCGCCTAAAGCCAGTTCATCCCCCTGTGTCCTGAACACCCCACTGTCTCTCACAGACACCAGAAATCTCCCCTCTCTCACAGATTTATCAGTTTCCTTCCCTACAGAATTATTTCCATTTACAAACAAACTTGCTGCTCTTTATTCTTATAAACAAAACAAAAAGCCTTCTCTCGACTCCACTTCCTCTGCCTGCTACTCCCCGTCTCCCTATTTCCCTTTGCACCAACTTCCTCAAGTTCCTCTCCTCCCATCTCTTAAGCCCACCACCCCCATTCCAGTGGAAGTCCTCACTGAGGTCGCCAGTACCCCCTCAGTTCAGTTGCTCAGTTGTGTCCGACTCTTTGTGACCCCATGAATCGCAGCACGCCAGGCCTCCCTGTCCATCACCAACTCCCGGAGTTTACCCAAACTCGTGCATCGAGTTGGTGATGCCATCCAGCCATCTCATCCTCTGTCGTCCCCTTCTCCTCCTGCCCCCAACCCTTCCCAGCATCAGGGTCTTTTCCAAAGAGTCAGCTCTTCGCATCAGGTGGCCAAAGTATTGGAGGTTCAGCCTAAGCATCAGTCCTTCCAATGAACACCCAGGACTGATCTCCTTTAGAATGTACTGGTTGGATCTCCTTGCAGTCCAAGGGACTCTCAAGAGTCTTCTCCAACACCACAGTTCAAAAACATCAATTCTTCGGCACTCAGCTTTTTTCACAGTCCAACTCTCACATCCATACATGACTACTGGAGAAACCATAGCCTTGACTAGACGGACCTTTGTTAGCAAAGTAATATCTCTGCTTTTGAACATGCTATCTAGGTTGGTCATAACTTTCCTTCCAAGGAGTAAGCGTCTTTTAATTTCATGGCTGCATTCACCATCTGCAGTGATTTTGGAGCCCCAAAAAATAAAGTCTGACACTGTTCCCACTGTTTCCCCAACTATTTGCCATGAAGTGATGGGATCAGATACCATGATCTTCGTTTTCTGAATGTTGAGCTTTAA